>VZTM01007490.1:9568-24301 GCA_013400555.1 Jacana jacana
TCCCGAAAGATGAGCATGTAAGTGGGTGACAAGTGGTTAAATGAAGCTTATGGGTAACATTTCTGGAGGGAACTCGAAAAAGCTGTGTAAAATTAAGACTATATTTGTGATACTTCTGCACCCAGATTTTGAAATACTGAAATAGCAGGGTAGAAATGTGAAGTGTGCAATTACAAGTGTTTTTAAAATAGCATTCCCTTTTAATTACTCTTTCACATTGTTACTCCTGCACATGTTTGCATTCAGCTGGTACATGATGGGGAGGGTAGAATGGGGCAAAGTGAAGGTTAGTGCATTTGATATATAATAACTACAGTCACAGTGATATAGCTGCCTTTAGTTGCAGAAATAGAACGTATGTATCGTTTGACGACTTAATTTTTCCTATTCCTTCTTTATTCCGTGCTTATATACGTCTATGTATTTTACTTGATTCCATGATTACGTAACGATTTCATGATGAAGTTTCAGTGTTATGATGAACTGGTTCTGCTAAATGTTATTAAGGCTGCTTTCTTTGCCTTACCTGAACCACTTAGATAAAAAAAATGAATGCTAGGCATAGGCATCTCCCTCAGGCTGATTATTTTTGAACATCAGCCTAAACTGTTCAACGTTTTGCAATAACAAAATCAAAGAAGAATTTGTTTGTTCCTGTGATAAAAGTGTGACAGTCTTAGAAAATTGATGATGTGTACTTACTCAGTCAAATCTCTAGCAGCTAATCCCCTGCATATTCCTTTTACGCTGTAATTTGTAGTTCTAAATTACTGTCATTGGACTAGCTGTAATTTAGGGGCTTAAACTGAGATTCCTCTTTGTTATCAGAGATTTTCTTTCGTAGCTGAGGCAGAATGGAGAATGCTAAAGGTGCCAGATATAGCAAGAAAAGGAGGTTGGCTATAAAAGTTGACTTAAGAGTAATAGAAACTATAACCAGAAGCTGAAAAGTACGTGGAAATGCAAGTTGGGCCGTGGAAGTCTGAATAGGGGTGAGAGACCAAGAATGAGAGGAGAGTCTAGAACATGAGGCTATGACTTGCTGGTTGAAGACAATGGAGCTGAGATATGGAACATACATCAGAGAGGAGAGAGGAAACCTTACCCTGGTTTTCCCAGTATAAAGAGAAAACAATATTCTGATAAATGATATCTCTGGAGTGGTCCTTTCTAGAGAATTAATTATCTATATGAATTAATATTTTTCCACTTCAGCATTTTAAGGTTCCTTTAAAAAACAAACCAAAACACCACCACCCTCCTCCCAGCTTTACTCACAGATAGAAGTTAATAAAATTCCTANAAATCCTGTGATCACATAGGATTCTTTCTACTGGAATTTTACCACCTTCATTGTACAAGATAAATTTATTCTGAAGCCAAGCTTACATAGTGACCTGTTGTTTTTAAAACTGCATTTTCTTTGGATAAAAGATTGGAAGATAAGTAGTGAAAGAAAGTGGACTGTTTGTGTTGAGTAAGTGGTTTCACAGCCAAAGTACCTTAAAGTGCCAAGTCAAATTGCATTCTGTCCTTTTCTTTGCCAGTCCAGTGCCTACTTTTAAATATTACCCAAAGTACTTACTCAAGAATGTTTTATAAGTGATCATTAGGTGGTCACTTATTTCAAAGTGAGTGATTTCAAACTCAACAGTTAGATTAGCAGATATGGTGAAATTTCCAGCCATATGTAAATGGGATATGTATCTTGGGAACATAAAATGATATACATTGCTTCATACTTTGAAATATTAGGTCTGCTAAGAACCCCATGTATTTTCACCCTGATCCCTGTATACTTCTGTTCTCTCTCTTTAAAAACTAGAAAATTAGTTTAAATGTTGTACATTTTTTTAGCAACCATTGTAGAAATTCAAATTACTCATCCATATCACAAGGATTTGGTGAAAATAAATGGATTAATATTCATGAAGTAATTAGATACAGATTAGTTAGACTTATTTTTTTATATCACATAAAACTTATCCAAATTTCAAAGGTTTTCCTGTCTGTCACTTAAAATAAAACTGCTACCTTTTGCTTGAATACAAAGGGACAGAAAAAGACTCTCACAGAACAGTTTGCTCCTTCGTCTTTGGGCAGGAAAGTGGAATGTAGGAGACAGCTTCAATGTAAGAATGTAAGAGATTCAGCTTGGGTATTCCCAAGCGAATACCTTAACAGCAGACTAGTTGAAAGTTGGTATCTGATCACACACAGTGATCTGGATGCTCCTTCTTGTTCAGAAAGTCCTCAAAATGCATAGTGTTAGAAGCCAGAAGGATATACTAGGGGAGGAAAAACATTTTTGGATAAAGAGGAGCAGGCTTAGGATGACCTACATTTAGTTCCGAATAAGAGTTTTAATGTGCTATGTTCTTCTGGGAAATCACATCTCTCAAGCCGGTATAATGTCTGCTGCTGTGTAGATTTAGTTTCTCTTTTGTCATCTGTCCCAATTCTTAATTGTTTTCATAAGAAAATGGAGCAGCTCTTTAAGGAGGTATTAAGAGATACAGATACATGAATGATTGGTGTTAAATGCTTTCATCTGCATAACCTTGTTGACCACAGATGTGTTTAGATGTACCTTTTTATCTTTCTTTTGTTCAGAAAGTCAGTCTTGATGCTAAATGTACACATACTAGAATTGGAAAACAGCAGTTTCAAGGAAACATTATTTTCTAATTTGAATGATGGAAAAAAATTGATGTCCAAATATATAAGCAGTTGATAGAAAAGACTCTGAGAGAAGAATTTGAAAAGTGTACAATGAAAGGTGCAATTGAACAGATACTTATGGATGAGCATCACCATCTACGGGCTCACTAAGGCAGAAAACTTGTGAGAAAATAATAATAGAGTATATATTTAGATGATATCATCAGGTAAATTTACGTATGTGCTGGTTAAGCATTGCACTGACCATCTTAGTTCTGACAAGTCCTAGCTTTTAGTTTATTGGCTTTGCAACATGGGTAGGGTAACTTTTTACATGTTTCTTTTTGTAAGTAGTTATGTGGATTTGGGAAGAATGGAAGATGGGGCAGTAATATGTTGTTTAGTAATTAAAATAGCAACAGATATAATTAATGGTTCTTAGTTCAAAGTGATGTGTGTTTGGAAAAAATATTATTTAATTGTTTAAGTATAATCTTTTCCATAAAACTACTCTACTTACATATTGGCAAATGTTCACTTTTGACAATACAGTGCAGTTTGCAGGTGTGAAGAATTTCTGATTGCATACATTCATGTTCCTGGAATTTTTCAAAACCCAAAGTTACTTTGGTGCAGAGTGGAGGTCTTTACTTACCAAATTCATGAGTTCCAGCGTTTTGTTGTCTCATTTCAGAGATGTGTGTGCAAATTAAAATATTCTATCTTTTTGAAAATAATGTAGATGCAAGAAAAAAACCAAACCAGTAAGTCCTCACAAGCTGGTGATGAGAAAATTACAATTAGCTGCAGTGTCATTTGCTAGACCTTAGGTAGTACTCAGACAACGGACAATGCAAGAACTGTGCTAAAAATGCACCTGAGAAACTCAATGGTGGAATGCAAATTAATATTTACAGAGTTCTAAAAGTTAATTCCTATTCATTGAAATATTTCTGAAGAATAGAAGCAGTTGTTAATTGACATAACTGCAACTCTCTGCAGAACGGCATATTTAAAGGTTAAAAAATTAAGGCTGTGAAAAATGCAGAAATCACCCAAATGATAGTGTGGTCAACAGAAGGCCTAGAAATAACGCTGTAAAAGCTGCATGTTTCTCTCTTTTCCCTGTCTCCACTTACCTGAGATTTTTTCATGGGTTGAGCTGCAGACCTTGGCATGGTTTGTAGCCATGAGTAGACTTTGTGTACTACCTTCACCATCTCACTTAGAGGGACCTCAACATGACCTTCTGTAGAAATCTTAGTGGAGAATTACACCCTTCTTGTGAGGAATGCCCTCAGAATGCATCCATTTGGCTTTTTCAGTGGGTGCAAAAGAGCAGCTTTTAATTTTTAAAATACATCCATTAAGTTACATTAAAATGTTACACGCGATAGCGGTTTATTTTGTTATGTTATTTAATAATACAGCAACAACATATTATGTATGTTTCTTCTTTTGCATGAAGAAAAAACAGAAAATCAAACTCTTAGGTCTTCTGACAGAACCAGAGGCTGGTGGAAGCAACTTTATGGTGCCATAAGGTGGGAGCGGCAGATGGGACTTTTTAATGCCTGGAATGACTGAAATGCATCTTGCAATGTTCAAACTTTTTATCATTTAATTAAAATCCCAAGCTGTATAATATGTTCCGAATAGTAATGTAACAGTTGCAGAATTCTAACGTTGTAGTGAAATGTTCTGAAATATAACTTCAGCTATGTGCTCTTAACTGCTGCGGCTAAAGAGAGGGGTTTGTTTTCTTCAATTATGCCTTTGTAGTTCAAATTCTTGGATTTAGAATGCACACATCCATTACTTAATTGGCTTATTTACAATTTTAGCAATCCTTAGCACCCATGTTTTATGCAAGACACAGAAGGAATTGTTATGAATATGAAACAGTAATCCCACATTTTAAAGAATCTTCAAAGCTAATTTAAGACCAAAGTCCAGAACCATTGATCAGTCTATTAAAAATATAAACTTAAGTAGCATTGTGCTTTGAGTTTGGAGTTAATGTTTCTACAAGTACTAAGTAAAGTTCATAAAAATCCTGTGTGAGTGTCAAAGCAATCTAAAAGCAAATGTCTCAACATGATGTTAAAAAAAAAAGTTTTATTTCATAAGTTTTGTTGTATAGATACTTGTTTTAATTTTTAGTATTTCAGATTGTTTTTTCACTTCAATAATTTATAATGATGAATCTAGTTTTTAATCAACTGCTATTGCAAGCTTCAGTGATGTCATCTGCATTTATTTGTATTAATGCTAATGTTTCTATCAAAATTTGTCTGTGGGAAAACATGCAATTCTATTTTAAAAAGTGCTATTTATGCCAATACTTGGGAGAGAGCCTATGAAGCTATTGTCAGCTTCTCTATTTCAAAATGGAAGGAGCATAAATATATTGATATCAGAAATATGTGGTTTTTAAAATTTATTGGTGTATGATAAAGATGATCTGATCTGTGAATGCATATGCGTGTGTGGTTACTTTTTATAATGTAAAAATATGAATGAAGATTTACTCAAAATAAAACCTAGGACAATGCTGTACATGCATGTTCTTGAAAAAAATTTCTCAGGGCATCTTTTATAATTAAAATGAATAAAAGCATTTAGCTATAGAATGTATTTATTTTAAATAGTAACAATGCTGGTTGTACATTGTGTTGTGTGAAGTACAGAATGTGTCTTCGGATTTAGCAGTGTTTTACCGTCTGAATTCTTAAGCTTCTTACACTGCAGTTGGATTTAGGTGTATCCTCTGTCCTTAGTCACAGGCATTGTTGGATTCTGTGGAAACACTCAAGTTTTCAGTTTGTTCTGCAGTCTGGCGTAGGATCTTGTAAACCACAGATTTCTTTAAAAGCTTCTTCAATTGTTATGATGTTTAACGTGCACTAATGATGCAGGTAAACAGATGACCTATACTGGCTCCTCCTGGGTTCTGCTTTTGTCTCAGTAATGAAAACAGATACTCCCAGTTCCCCAGGGACAACGCACACACCGTGCCAGCTCCAGCTGCTCACCCGTGGGCCACAGGAGACCGCTCCATCTGTTCTCAGTCTGACCTCTGCCAGGGACCAAACCCAGATCAGCAGTACCCAGCTGCAGAACAGGACTCAAAACTGTGTCTGACCCTTTACTAGGGAAGTGCAGAACAGCCAGTAAGTTCAGAAACTCGAATCCAAGCTATTTCTCCCCGTAATCAGCATGTAATGAGTTCTGTATACTGTCTGTCTTTAGTTTCTTATTGGCTGCCATTTGTCTGTCATTTTTAACTGATTAATTTAATGCTGATGACACATGTTGCACTCAATAACCCTACTATGTATTTAATTCCTGCTCTATAATCTTTAAATACTCTATATAGATATTATTTGGTCTGCATGTCTTCCTTGTACAACACTCCTGGTGTCTTGTGTATACTTCCATCAGCCCTCCACACCATGGACCTCTATCCCAGCAGTCTTTCTGGGGGGCTGCTTGCTTCTGGGTTACTGATGTTGGACATCACCAATACTACTGAACCCTTCATAGCATTGTAGCATTTCCAACTCAGAATAGCAGCTGGAGGTCAGCTGTACAGTTATAATTGGGTGGTTCTCATCCAGAGCAGCCTTCCTCCTGTTAGTCATTCAGAGGCAAGGAGGAGTGATTCTCTTTCTTTCTGGGTGCATTCACACTTCCATGTGAAGTTAGGTTAGATACACCTTCACGGTCTAGTCAGATACCAGAGTCTGCCTGCTAAATCCTTCTCTTGAGTGGTTTACACCAGTGTCTGGCCTGCTGTAGGTAGACATTTAATGGTAACTGGGATGATTTTTGGTGTTTACCAGCCTTACCCTCTACTGTATCTTTTGTATGGTCTGTATGCATCTGTCTGTGTGTGCTTGCTGATGGACACTTGAATTTCTATGCCAAATTATTTTGAAAACTCTTCTGCCCCCTTTTGGACAGCTGTTTTGCGAAGGCTGTACAAACAAGCACAGTAATGCTTAGATTCGTTAGTTATATATAGCTAGAAGCACCTTTTTGCATTGTTTCATACTTTATATATAGGACTCAGCTGCTAATTAAAATTTAATAGATGTTAGAGATCCTGCTGTTCTGTTGGAATCACTGCACTACCTCAATACAGTGAATTGTATTTAGAACATGGAAATGTTTTTCTGAAAAATTTTGGTCACACCTTTTGGATTTTAGGATCAACTCTGTGAAGAGGTTTATTCCACTTTTATGAAGGTATGTTTTTTTCCTACCAAAGCCTGTCTTAGTTCAGGCGTAGAATCCTGTTACATAGTTCACCCTGATATCTAGATGGTAATACATGCAGAAGTCCTGCTTTAAGGAGATGAAGAGTTTGGTGTTATGAAGTAGTACAAACTCAGATTTTCCAGGTTCAGAATACCTGATATTTCTTTTTTTTTTTCAGAATTATTTTGTCTTTAATAGAAAGATTATTCTAAAAGCAGACACTTCATTTACCCTGAGAAAATGAGGTGATTTGATACTCTGAATAAACACTTTGAAAGAGGTCACACTCCCAGAGGAAGCAGATTTCATGATAGACTTAGCACAGTTTTTACCTTAATAAAATAAAGCTTTCTAGGCAGACACTGTAAGTTCTCTTTTAGGGGTTGACCCTGCTTCTATTTTTTTAAGTGGCAGAATTCTGCTAACGTTGAGGTCAGTAGGCCCTTAAGTCTCATCACAGCAGAAGATAGCATTGAGGAATATCAAGCAGTGTTTTAGAATAAGCTTCCTCAATATTTTGGCATATCAATCTCTGGTTTTCATTTGGACTTACCACTAAAATGTTGAGTATCAAAAGTTCATTTCTGTGGGGTTTTTTAAATTGGCATGGTCGATTTTATAAGACATTTTTGTCCCTTTGTGCCGTAGTAAATTTAGCTTGTTACTTGGGCATTAATAAAATATTAATAGGGGATCCTGCTTCTAGCTGGAGAGACAAAACAGGTTTTCACGTTTTCATATTTCACTGTCTTTTTATTCAAATGCAAATAATTAATAAAATAGAAATAAAACCTCTTACATACCCCAGAATAGAAACTGTTGCCTTTATTCACAATTCTGTTGGATCAACCACCCTGCCAATGAACAGTAATGTTTTAAAAGTTTCTTCAAAAATCATGAAAAGGAATGGTTGGTCCACTTTGATGACAGGAGGCACTGTAAAGGCAGTTATTTCTGACCCACTGGCTGCCGTGGCCTCAGTTCCTTCTTCATCCACTTCAATGACTGCCTTTTGGACAATCTGAAATGCAATGTAGCAATAAAATATATGCCAGATATAAATATAGATAAATAACCAAATGCATACATAAATAAAAATATATAGATAAACAATTCTGAGCATAGGCCTCACTTAGAGATTTTCTTCTTTTGGCTGGTAACATGAAGTAACCATTGCATTTGCTCCTTGTTGACACCTGACAATACAAGGGAGAGTTTCTCAAAGGTGGGAGTTGTTTTCATCACTCTCAAACACTGGCTGGTTGGGTATGTCACCCACAGTTGATTTTGTGAGAGCTAAGACAAATGCACCAATCCTGGCTTTTTTTCCTATATATTTCTCCTCTGTACATTTGGTAGCATAGAGTAACTATGAACAGCAATGAGGTAGAATCCTGGACTCGTCTTGGACCTTCTCTTCCCCCTGAAATTGGAGCCTGGCAGGATCTGATCCCTTTTTGTTCTTTCAGCCTGTGTATTTGGGTCTGATTTGGTGAACTGCCTAGTCAGCTAGTGCGTTCCCAACTCCCAGATTCCTAATGGGAGGAATGACTTATGTGAGGACAGTTAGACTTCACCAGTGTTGAGCACTCTGCTAAACCTGCTTAAATAATGTATCTGGCTCTCATGATTCACAGGCACAGGGTGCTTCTATGGTACTTTGTAGCTGATGCATGTGTTGCTTCTAATATCAGTTAGCAGTTACTATTCAAGTGTGATTCTTTTCATAACACAATAGAGTTAACTGCTGAGAATGAGTGTAAAATAGCGAGATGATCAAGAGGAAGGGAGAAAAGTGCTGCAGATTCTTAAAAGTGAAACTTTATAGGAAACTGAAAATCTCTGCAAATTTATGTTAAATATTTATTCTTAAGATGTTAAATTTTTCTAGAAAAGTTATTTTATTAAGGCAGCAAAATTTTTTAAAAACTGTAGTTCAGGGCCTCGACTTTTTGAAACTTGTGTAGAGGGGTTTATCAGACAGGCTGTTAACAGTTTTGGCAAGTCACAGGGTCTTCTGTAGGGTTTGGTGTAGGGATGCTTGTAACACCAGCACCAGTAGCTTAGGAGCATTCTTTGTGGTTGGGAACAAATACATGAAGGGAAGATACAAAGAGGATGGAGCCAGGCTCTTTTCAGTGGTTCCCAGTGGCAGGACTAGACCAGGAAAACAAGAGGTTCCCTCTGAACATCAGGAAACACTTTTTTCACTGTGAGGGTGTCTGAGCATGGGCACAGTTTGCCCAGGGAGGCTGTGGAGTCTCCATCCGTGGAGATACTCAAAAGCTGTCTAGACAGTCCAGGGCATCCGGCTGTAGGTGAGCAGAGGGGTTGGACCAGGTGACCTCCAGAGGTCCCTTCCAACCTCAACCAACCTGTGATTCTGTGAAGTCTCTCCCAGACTTACGGTTCTAGGTTATTAATGCTATACATCCACAAGCATTTGCATTGTATAAATTCCTTACATAGGTTTATAAAGCTATGTTTTTAATTTCTGTCACAAATTAATCTCACTTGAGTCTTATTTTCCTCAACTATTTATAAATCCAGTTTGTTGCAGAAATTTTGTTACTTTTACTCTAATGTATGAGTTTTCATTTAGCTTTAATTGCATTTCATCTTGTTGAACACACTCCACTTCTTGAGGTTACTAGTGTGATACTGTGTGGTATCTCTTTTATCTTCTTTCTTTGATCATGATTCTTGATTCTCTATCATCAGCAAATTCTTCTTTTGTGTAGACTAAGTGTTTCTTCTTCACAGGATGTTTCTGGTCACATAGACCTGTTCCTTCTTTATATTGGTGTGGTGTCTTTCTTTTGTGCTTTTCATTCTGCCTCTGTTTTCTGCCAGTCATCTGAAATTCATCTTTACTCTCCCTTTAGAGTTACTGAGTTACCTTCTCCTCCTCTTTTTCCGTGGAGCTGTGTTCCTCATTTCTTGGCCATTCCCCACCCTTGCCTTTGCCTGTTTAAGTGATGATCATTAAAAGCTCCAGTGTACAGTGGAACATCAGCATGGGTTGGGATGCACCTTTGTTGTGCAAAGGCTTTGCTGTGAGATTCTGTTTTTCCTCTTCCAAGGTATGCAGAAGAAAAGGCAAGACTGCTGTGACTTTTCTTTCTCGCTGTTCCTTTTTGAGATTTCATTATTTGAGCTTTCTAAAGTTCTAAGAATATCTGTTCCTGTACTGTGTGTAAGGGATTCCCTCTCTAGGTTTCCTTCCTTGTGCTGACTTTTGCCATTTAACTGTCATTTACAGTGGTTTTCTGGGTCATAGTTTTTGTTTAATTGTCCTCCTTTCTCGCAGCTATATTCTTCTTGAGGCAGAGCTTTCTTCCTGTAATAAGCTATCTTTGGAAGGTGTTGAGCACTCCTAAGATGTAACTGCCTCTTACTTGTATGCACATACTTGAACGGTATTCAAAAATACTTTCCTATTTAGTGTTCCTATAACTGTTCCTTTATAGTCTCTTGGCTGCACCCTTCATATACAGTTACAATCCAAATATCAAATATTTTTAGAAGGCTTACCTGTGAAACTGCTACGTATTTTTCATCTGTGAGATGACTAAGATTAGCTGTACGTGTAAAGAGATTTTTAATTCCAAGAGCATGAAGCAATTTCTTCATTTTATATTTTTGTTCTAGTTTGAACTTTGGAAATGAAATGTCCACTTTTCTGTTGGAAAAAAATAAAAATCAATGCAAACTTGGACTACGTAGTACATCAGTTGACTGCTGAAATGCACACTACCAGGAATTAAGCTTGATGCAGTAAAAAGAAGAGGCAAGAATTAAAGAGTCTGCTGGAATTTAGGTTGGCAGAAGATCCTCTCTGACCTGTTGACTGCCAGAGATGCTAGAAACAATTCCTTTCTCTGTATAAAATACTTCTACCAGCATGTCCACTGCCCTGATACCAGAGTGAGACAGGAATTTATTGATCAGTGGAAAGTTATCACTACAGGAATAACTTGGGTTTACATTTTTGTATTCAAATTATCTATTACTCTGGGTTTCCACTGGTAGGAAAGATTTCATAAATATACTGTATATTCATAAATATAAAGTATATTTTTGTGTGTGTAGATTTATCGTGTGCTTGGTGCAGCAGTGCTAAATTTACAGAGAGAGAAGGGAAGGCCTAAGGAAGAATTTGGAAAGACTAGATTGCCTGTGCCCTCAAAGAGATGTTTCTAACTGAGATGAGCCACAGATTTATAATCTTGGAGTAGAAGCTTTCATATGCTGCTTGGACTGTGGGTAGGCTATTAAAGGACCTCTACTTTGTAGATACCTAATACCACAGAGACACCAGCACGTGAAAAGGGTTAGGAAGACTACCTAATATTTGTTGTGCTTTCTTGCTTTGCTGCAAGACAGAAAAGACATCAAGGCCAATGGATGTCCACGCAATACCTGGTCTTCATGTTTCCAAGCCAGGAGTCCACAAGCTCTGCAGTCAGATGGTCTTCAAGTGAAATGTAATCTCCCTCCTTTTCCGGGATGACAATCAGCATGTGAGCTTTCCCTTTGTAGGGTAGCTTTATCACAGTGCATCTTAAGTTCTCATCAAAAGTTGAATTAATTTTATCTGACTTAAACATCATGGGTACCTGTACGCTTCTGTATTTGTTTATATGGAAAGGCTCCACTTCTGTGAATTTGGAATTAAAGGGATAAACCCACTTGCCTGAGGAAGGAAAGAAATTAAATGATTATGTGCATTCAGACTTGTTCAGCAAAATGTTCAGAAACCCTTAAAAGAAAGAGTGGGATGTTTTCTGTATCTAGTTGAATCGAATTATGATTGCCATATATTTAGTGTGTGTGCTTTAAATTTTTAACAGCAGGAAAAGGAAGTAGTCCACAAAATAAACTCCGTAATTTGCAGGGAAAGAAGAAAATCTTTTTCTAAGTTTGATTAGCTGCCAGTCACATGCAGAACTGATATACTTTTGGTTTATTGAATGCCATATGAGCATCCATCTTTTATTAACATGTTGCCTTCTCTAAAATCCTCTACCAGCTATTCAACATCCTGTTGTTAAATTAATTATACGGTCTTTTGGATGGGGTTTCAGCAGTGCACTGACTTGTAAGGTGCACTGGAATGTGTCCCCTTCTATACTAATGATTCTGATCTCTACCGTTGCTTTGAAATGTAGCCACAGCCATTTATCTCTTTTCTCTGATTTTCTGCCAGGGAGAGTATACCTTGGTATTGGGGAAACTGCATTTTTGTAAGTGCAGAAGAGTAAGCATAGTCTGTAGGGAGGCTGTATGGATTAAGGGTAATTTTCCTTGTTCTCATATATGCATTTATTTTAGTGGGGTTTCCATGAATGGCATCTGCTGAGTGCTTTGGGCTTTGAAGTAGTGGTCATGACACAACGTTCTTCCTGCCCCTTTAGTCACCTTAGCGATTTATTTTTGCTTTTTATCTAACTGTGTGTCTCTGGCTTCTGTATGGCTGTTTCAGAGTAAAGGGTGGGCTCTGTCTCCCTGTCATTGCTATGACCTCCTTTTGGAGCCCCATATCTATGTTCTAAGCCAGTGGTCAGGAAGACCCCAGCCACTGGAAAAGGAGTATAAGATATTTGGCAGTAGAGGACCTCTCCACAGAACAGTTTTTGCCCATCACAACTATTTCTTTACCTCACCATATAATATAATAGGTTACCTTGGTCCCTCTGGGGAAAAAGGTTCTTCACTGAAATAGACAAATTATTTTTGTTTTCATGATTTTGTGTACTAATGTAAAATCTGCCAATGATTGTCTGATCAGTATCCAACATTCAAAAGGCTATCATGATTAAGACTTCTATAAATTTTAATTGCTGAATGATAATTAAGTATCCTTTTTAGTCATGAAAGGGTTCATTTGGAGACGGATTGAGATAGGTTCATACAGCATTTTTTATTCTCTTTGAGACTATGTTGTATGGAAGAAAGCACAGAATTGTGATTGCCTTTCATGAAAATCCTTTCCTATTAAATAAACCTAATAGAAGAAAGTAAATCTAGACAGAGATGAACAGAAAACAGGACACCTGAATTAATTTTAAACTTCCCCTAATGTAGAAGTAAGAGTCCTGGTTCATCTAATACATAATCCCTTTAAAATATAAAAACAACAGTTACCTTTAAAGACAATGTAATCCACAAGTAGCAGTTTAGTATGGCGGTCAAGCTCTTCAAAAAGCTCTGGGATTTTTCCTTTGGTCCTGTTGTTAATGTTTTGATTTATTACCGATTTTGCCTGTGTAAAGTTTTGAAAGTCCACTCTCAGGAATTCCATATCAAAGTACTTCTTAGATAAATTGAGGAAAGACTCCTTGAGTCTGAAGTCTTTTTCGATAAAAGAAAGAGTACCTTGCACAAGGAGAAGTTCTTCATTCATTGTGATGTTATCTTTCAGTTGTTTAAACAAAGCTGGTAGATGATGTTGATCTGCTTTGTCCTTTAAGGCATGGAGGTTTAGACTTTTTACTATTTGTCTGTGTGTTTCCCCTTTGGATGCCAGCATATATGCAGTCATGAGAGCTGATACGGAAAGGGGAGAGATGATTACATTGTTATCATGTGTCATCGCAATTTTTCTATAGAGGTTAAATCCAAAATTTGCAGTCTTTTCAGTGAAGTTGTAAACAGTGAAGTCTTCGAGACCTTGCTTTTCAAAACTCTTGGAGATATTTTTATGGTAATGCCACTCTTCGGAAATACTGACATTTTTCTTTCTTTCCCTTAAATTACTCTCTTTTTCATTGTTTGGACCTTTAGGTTTGATGCCAGCCTTGCTGATTTCAACACATAGTTCACTCAAAAGAAGTAGGTAAATCCCTGTTTTCATGTTGACATCCAGTAATGAGCTTTTTTTTTTCTAGTAAAGAAAAAGGAGAAATAACAACAACAACAAAAAGCAACACAATGAGTTTTTAGTTTGTTCATCTATTCCCAATGCAAAAAGATGTAGCAAGGTGGTCTTTCTGTGTTTTCAGTGTATATACCCAAAACTTAAGATCTGGCTCCTATATGAAAGCTCCTATTTAGATCAGTGGAGAAGAGTGAGGTTTCCAGCATCATTAAGTGAATCCAGAAGAAATATCATAATTTTATGGTATTGGTGGTTCAGATCAGAAGTGTTTCACTGATTTTCCCTTGCTAACTTGTAATTCCTTTATGAAAACCTAGATTTCAAGTATTACATGCTGCTCAAAGGTTAAAAATCAGCTTCTTGGATCTGTGTCGCAGCTTTTGCTCTTGTGAAATTGGTGTCATCTATAAGCACAAGAATTCTAGGCAGCATGTTATGCACATGACATTTTTCCTTGGAGAGCTCTAATACAGACTAATCCTAGAAAATGTGGATGGTGACCTACTGAAAGCCGAGTAAGCTGTAGCTCCCTGTCTGCACTTCATTGGCACTGTCGGGTGGATTGTGTTCTCTGTGGTATTTGTCTTAATCGTGGTTGCCATTCCTATTGGAACCATCTTTTCCTGGATAGTGGTAGTGGCCTGACATCCCTTCTGTAGAAATGTTAGCCCTTAATATTTGTTACCTTACATATTTTACATTAGTGGCATGCTGTTTCAACAAGATTTGACTCCTTAGGAAAGGAAACCACTTGAAAAGCACAAAAAGTGTCAGATTTTCCTAGTATGATAAATGCCAGCCCAGAAAACAATGTGGTTTTGACAGTTAAGAGAATATTACATTAAAAGTTGTCTTTTTAAAACACACTTAAATAGCTGTTTGTTGTACGCAAAAATCAAAGTACAGTCACTAGATTTTTTCCCGGAAAT
>VZTM01007490.1:26710-96662 GCA_013400555.1 Jacana jacana
GACCTCAGTATCTGTACAGAGCAAGGTGTTGCAGCTGCTAATGTACTTTTGTTGAGAGCCTGCTGTGTACTGTTCTTTCTAGTAAGTTGATGTGAAATTTCTGTTACATTTCTATGTTACTGACCAAGCCTTGAATAGTTTATGGGACCCAGAATCAAAAATGCAATGTAATTGTGAGGAATTCTTGCCTTTCATCTTTTCATTTCACTTATCCTTTTGCTATAGCTTGCTTATTACTCTGTTCAGATTGTTCTGATCACATGCCATAGGCTTTCCTGTTCTTTTATACTTCACTGTCCAGCAAATGCTGAAGAAAAGAGAACTTCAGCCTTGTTCTCTTGCTGAGCTTTCCAGGTCAGTGCCATCTCCTCCCTAAAAATGCCATGTTTCATCATCAAATAGCAATGGGTTGTTCTGTGCTTAAAAATACAATACTTGTACCCAAGTTGTAATTTCTGAGCAAAGTTAATAAAGGTTTCTTCGTCTGTCCAAGAAAATGTTTGGAGAGAGATGGACACATCTTACAGAGGACCTCGGGCAAACTTCGGTGTCAGACATCGTTTGTGTAAATTTGCATGTGCACATGCACTTTTAAAGCATAAAGTGCAAATATGCTTATTGTATCTTTCCATCAAAGCAGTATATGAATTTCTCTCCTATAGAGCAGTATTGAATTGCACCTTATGTAAAGATCCTGAATGGGTCATAATCTTTGGAGACATGCTTTCCCATTGTAAATTAAACAGGATGTTCAAGACCACCAAGCCTGCACAGAATCCTTTTGTATAGCAGTGGCATGCAAATGGATAAGTGCGATGAAAAGATGGATTGTATGGCCCATCATTACAGTAGTAATTGATTCAAGAATCTAGAAAACACATGGCAGCTATTAACTACTCCTTTTAAGTTAAGGATCTGTAATAGCAAATTATGGTCCTTGTATAATTTGTGATTTGCTATATTGGAAAGCTGGTTTTATTTGATTACTGTTTATTCAGAGTTCAGCTGAATTTCACAGTTGCCTGATTCAGGCTGTGGGAGTTAGTCCTGAAAAGGTATGTTGATGTGAGTACTGAGACATTTGGGTGCCAAGTCACAGGGTGTTTTTGGCACTCAGGTGGTGTGCTATTTTCTTTTGAGATAATAGGTCATGTTCTGTACTTGGTGAAACACAGATGGGCTGTAATGACTTAATCGGGAGGCATTGAAGTCCCTGAATGTTATGCCTCCTCTCAAGTGCATGGCGGCCAGGGAACAGAGCAGAAAATGCAGCGCACTGTGGTTGTGAATGTTTTTTCTTTATTTTTCTTTCCCATTAACTCTTGCTTTATTTTCAGTGAGATTCCTAGTGCCTGGATTATGCAGGACTGGCACAGGTAAGGGGACAACCCAACTTCAGCTGCTGCCTTGCTGGCAAAATGGTTTTGTCTGATTTTCTGCAGGGTTGGGATGCTTACCCTCCCCTGAGACTGCAAGATGTCCTTTTAAGGGCTATTAAGTAACTGTAAGGCATCCTTATGTAGTGACCCACTTCTGTGGGAAGTAGCACAGGCACTGAGGTACTGCTCTTGCCACAATGCTGTGCCTGCCCCGGCAGCAGAGGAGGGGGTCCTTTCCTGGGGAGTCATCCCTGCTTTGAAAAGGTATCCTTGGAGGGTACAGAGTCAGCTCTAGCATAGAAACAGGGATTAGAAAATTTTGCTTTTGATTGCATTCAATCACAGAGAAAGGGCTTTCTGCAACAGCAGCGGTCCCTCTGAAAGTGTAGCAGGCCTGATTGCTCATTAGATGTTGCAGAGCACCAGCTCTTCTCCATCTTTCTGGGCATAGTGTGATTCCTGTGCAACCTCTGAGTGTTGCGTTGGGCAGGCGTCACAGTTGCGTCTCTCTCTGAGAGCCCTGGGACAGGCAGGCCATGAGATCCCCCCCTGGCAGATGTGAAGGGACTGAAGGGAGAAAGGGGTGAGTTGCCTTCTTGACACAAATGGGTTTCAAGCTGAAAGGACAGGGCAGACACAGAAGCCCATGTTTGCAGGCACATCCCAGACCAGACCATTCAGCACTCGTCCTGCATCCTCAGGCAAACACAAATGCTACTGATCAGAACAACCTCACAATTGCACTAAGAACTCACTGCGAATTTGAGATTGCACAAAGTTAATAGTACGGCACCTTTATCATTCACTTTCAGGAACAGAAATAAAGCATGTCCTCTAGGACTAGGAAAAACAGTTCTGGAAATAATAAAGCAATATTTTTGCATGTTATAACCCTGTATTTTTAGACCTGAGTGGAACTTATTGCTAATTTTAGAGGACTCACTTTATGCATATAGTAAACAGTTCAAGTGTTAAAGCAATTTAAATGCTCATTCCATTTTAAGAAATACTTGTTTCTAGTAGTCTCAGATGTCAAAGAAATAAGTTTCTTGCTCCAATATTTTTTTTTCTGAAGCCATTAGAGCAAGAGAAAAATAAAATATATTGGAAAGCTGATTAAGATCTAGAACAATTGAAAACATCACATCTAGAAAATAGCTGATAAGTATATATATAATTATGTGTATATATATGAAAACATGATAATCCTTCCCTTTAGAATGTAAATGCTTCATATAAATCTTGTCTTACCTATTAGGTAGCTCTTCTGTTACTTTTCTCAATCAACTATGTTTAAAAATGTGATGAAGATGTCTTTCCCATACAGAAGTTTTTCAACAAATATTTGCTCTTCCAAAGAGTGATAATCTAGTTTTGTCTGTTATAAATTAACTGCTTTGTAAACACTACGTGTTGTGTTTCCCATAAATGGCATAATGAGGGAGGGGTTTATTCCAGTAAATAAATTATATTTTTCATTAAAAAAGAGAACAGTAAACTCCTGTTGTCTCCCAACACATTCAGTTGCCCAGGAGAATTACTTTACAGACAGGCTCTGAGCCACTTGGTGGTGGAAGCAGTATCTGATCCTGATTAAAATACCACCTTTCATAAAAGAATAGGTCACTGTTCACCAAGGCAGGGGGGAACATGAGGGAGGGAGAAAGCAGGAACAGAACATTCGTAGGGGTGTTGTCAGCGCCCTCGCCCTCCAATCCAGCCATTCCTTTTGGAAGAGAGACTGGGGCTCCACTCCCTGTTTCGAGTATGCCAGCTAGTCAGTGACATAGCAGTATACCAAAATTAACTGACTGGTAAGCACTGAGTGATGTTTCTCCTATAAAAGACAAAATGGAGGAAGGTGATACTCCCGCAAATGTTGTATAGAGCTATGAGAAATAAGAATGACATTTGATCATCCTTGGACAAATTAAATATGGCAGGCTTGTGTTTTGGGTCTTGAGCGTTGTTAGTTGGGCAAGGCACATTCTTTAAGATAGTTTATTCAGCTATTTCTCTAGTTTGTGCACAATCTAAACTCTTCACTATTTTAATCATGGCCTTATTCCAAATAAAATATAAACATGGAACTCCTTATCTTCCCCTCATGTTCTTAAGTTTCTGTTTCATTTGGGAGTATTTTAAAAAGTATGTTTCATTCTGATTTGGATTGCACAAGAAAGAATTTTTCCTTAGAACTTGAGATAAGGGGGCTAGTCTCTATTTTTCAACTGAACTGAAAATAAATATCTTATTTTCAGTCTAAGTGGAAGCATTGTCAGAGGAAAGGATAACATTTTAGAAAGGTCATAAAGGGCTTAGGCATCCAGGACTCAACGCAAAAAGGCTTTTGTTTGTCACTGATGAGTATTACTTCTATAGAAATGACAACAGTGCTTGCTTACCAACTGCAAGGTTTGTTTAGGAAGTGCTTAAGAGCTGAACGAAGCCCCTTCACAGTCATGTTTCAAGAACACTTTACTGGAGGGCACTTGTGGGAGATGTGCACTTAAGTTCAACAAAGACATTAAGGGTTGCAGGCTCAAGGTACCCCAATTCTCCCTTGGTTTCATTTCTTTTAAAATATTCTTCCTAATACCTGTCATAATAGGCCTCAAGTGTAAACATTGTGTTAAAGAGCATAGGACCATAAGATGGAGTTACTCAATTAAAGCCCTGCCCTAACGTGACGTGGCCTATTCCCTAAGCATAGAAAGCTGTGCTGTGAATGCCCCAGTGACTCCAGAACGTCAGTTCTCTGTTCAGATGACTGGATGTTTTCTTTTTACTTCCTAGTCTGTACTCGTTTCTGGTTAATTCAGTTGGACTTGAAATTCAAATTTACTTTCATTATGTGGAAGAAATTTGTATCTAATATGGTTGAACAAAGCTGCATTGCTGCAATGTACTTCTGAATCTTCTGGAGTCTTCTATGTCTTCTGGAGAGTGTGGTAAGTGGTTGTGACCCAAGAAGACAATACAAAGAAAGTCCAATTCATACAAAACCATACTCAGCTTTTGTGCTCAGTAAAATCAGCATTGTTATTAGCAATGATAGCATCTTCCTAGTGCTCACTCCAGCACCCTGAAATGCATGATCACCACTGGAAGTTCAGCCTCTTAAGATGCAACAATATTGATATTTAATATTCAGAAGGTAAAGTCTTGTGTATAGATGGTACTGAAAAAAAAGGGTTTGAAGAAATAACGAAGTCTTTGAATCTCTCAGGTAAATCTTATCTGGACCAAAAAAGCCACATCAGTCCCATTTTATCTGAAAGAAGAAGGAGGCTCCTATGAGATCTATTGGTTGTGTACAGAGATCTGCAGGAATTGTTTTCCTCTTTAGTTATTCTCAAAGCCCATGCTAGTTTTTCATGCTGGGTAACACCTTGCTGAGAGTATCTTTCACATACTATTGAGAGTAACGTATTCCTCCCACCAACTACTATTTATACTGTCAGTCACCCCTTGGATTTGACAGAGCTTTCTGAGCAGTAAAGCACCATACAGCATATGGGTAACACCCTGCCAAACTATACATATTCACAGAGTGATTTACTGGGAGAGGATTGCCGGTGTGTCATAGTGGCAAAATTGCATTTTTCTGCTGTTCCTGACAAAACCACGCCTGAGATGAGAACAAGTGAGGGCAGTACGTGTGTATTGGTGCCCAGGTGCGGCTCCCTGGGAGCTTGTGTCAGCACAGTGCTGAGGCTGGGCACTGGTCTGTCAGCAGTTGAGCTAAAGACTGTCCTCTAATGGGCGCATATACAACTCTGAAAAACCTGGCAGTGATTATGTGGTCCAGGTTCTCCCCAGTCTGTTTGCAAAAGGTCCTATGACTCTTTGAGTATCTGGGGATAGATACTGCAGAGGCAGGCTCAGCTGCATGTTCCAAATATTCAGAGGATTTCTGAATTATTATAAGCCCCTTTCTTTTACAGTTCTTGGGCTGGCAACACCTCTGCTTCAGTGGCTTCTTTTCCTCTTGCTTACTTTGCACCAGTCTGGTTTAGGAAACCTTCAGTGATGGTGAAGCAACCAGTTGCCTCAATATTTGGTTCATTTTGGGCTTAGGTTCCCTGTGCAACCTATGGTTCCTTCCAGTTACGAGCTCCTTGGTATAACAATAGTGCTTGCTTAGGTAATGTATCTGTTTCGCATACCGTGCCCCATTTTAACAATGTTTGTGACTTGACCACAGCTGAGCTTCAAAGCAGGCTATGAGATATAATGAGCATGACTGCAGTACCAGGAGATCAGGTTCCAGAAAGGAAACTGGTGGTTTAATTAAGTATATCTCTACCACGTTCCCAGTAAGAGAATTTTTGGAACTGAGTTTCTTGCCTTGCTCAAACAAGGTAGTAACTAAACAGGTATGTTTCACTTGGGGGGCCCTGTGAATTTTTGTCTCCCAAAAGTGGCTACCCACTTGGTTTCTCGAGGGTGAGCACAGGGTTTTTACACTTGCCTTGATGAAGCTAGTTGAGATCAGTTTGAAATACTGTCCAGGCTGGAGTCTGTTGAAAGGAACTGAGGTAAAAAGTGTTAATTTAGGAAAATATTCGGGCTGAATTGTATCTAACCTCTTCCATGTTACTTAGACTAAACAAAATACCTGTGTACCCCAAGTAGTGCAGGAGTTGACTTTTTTTATATTTCTTCTGAAGTCTGACTGTGAAATGACTCCTAACACATAATCTAACATGCTCTAACAGTGATAAAGCAGCTCTTTATACAGCCTCTTGAAAATACTTAGTTTGTCAACAAGATGAATCATCAAGGTGGCTGCTGCTTCTCCCACTCAAAGAATGCACACTCTAATTGAAATCAGCTGGATGCAAACAGCCTGGGGGCTCCATACCGACACTGTTCATAAGCCCAACACTTTTCAGAGAGAACTAGGCCTATGGAGTTGTTCATATGGGAGGATTCCTGTAGTGAAAGGATCTTTGAAAGGTGCATGTTTCCACATCTCCCCTGGGGTGGGATGAGTGAGTTACTGTACAGGACCAACAAAGATGTCAAGTTGTCATATTTCATAGTATGGGGCTGAAGTATCTCCTTCATAATCAAGTGCTGTCTAATTGTCCTTGAACACACAAATAAAATTATAATTTACTGTTAATAGGATGTCTTACTATGGAAGCTTTTATAGGGAATGTAAAAATGATGAAACACTGTAGTAGTGTGTCCAGAGAGAAGTACTATCAGTTTTCAGTAACAGGTAAAATAATCATCCATGAGGTATGATGGAAGCAGCATGAATCCTGCTTTATTCCAGGAGACGGAGTAAATGACCTTTTAAAGTCACTTCTAGCCTTGTGTCCTGTGATTCTCTGGTTCACAGCAAAGGAATATTTTCATTCTCCATAATTTATTTGGCCTGCATTTTTCATACAAGAATTTGGGAGCTGCAGCAGGGTTAGTTGGTGTTTGTGTAGTCCCTGTGGAGCCAGCAGGTGTCATCAGAACCTTTACTTCTTTGATGGGAAGCAGGGTAATTTTGAATGTTTGGACATCTGCCCTTCTCTGTGCCTTACCAAGTTTGTATTGTGAGGCTGGACTTAGGCAGACATGAGAACATAAACAACCAGCACTGGAAGGTATTTCTGTTCTTCTGGGAGGACATCTCAAAGTTTCTTCAGCAGATGTGAAATGAAATTTTAAATTCTCGAAAGGCAGGAATTACAAACCATCTAAGAGATTGGTATGTCTAAGGGAAAAAAAACTTATTATTGCATCTTCAAAGTGGCAGAACATGCTGGCATCAGTGATCTGATCACCTGAACTTGAAATATGGTATATTTTCTCACTATTCCTTATCCACATTCCACGTGTGCGTGTGCTGCACATGCATCTCCTTACTGCTGCAATAATCGAGTTGAGTTTCCATGACCTGAAATCTTTGACTGTCTGGCCCAAAGCAATTATCCAATGTAATGAAGAAATCTCTGCACTTTGGCCTTTAAAGGACAAGCAGAAGATGTCCTCCTGCACTTCTGAAACGTGCCATGGTTTACTAAGTACCAAATGGGTGCAAGATAGTGTTAGCCACATTGCCCAGAGTGGCTGGCAAAGAGCTCTGCATTGTGGGGTTGAGGGTTTTTTGTTTGGTTGTTGTTTTTTTTTTTTTTCCATTTAAACATGGATACGAATACAGTAACCTGCTACAGGTCTGGTACTAGTTCCCATGTCTTGAGTGTGTGCTTCCTGTAGGCTGCATGTGATGGGTATTCAAAAGCAGCTCTTCTAGAGAAAGTATGTATCTACCCGGCTGCTCTTTCACAAAGTATTCGAGCAGGGGTCAGTTTTCATACCGGACTGGGTGTCTTTGGTTAAACTGTTTCAGCATTTTACCTGGTTTTTAGTGGGACAGGTCAATCTGTGTGCTTCTGTTAATTTCTGCATGCTGCTTTTGGGATTTTTAATCTTGAGATTTTTAAAGGCAATATGCGAGCTTACCTGAAAGCAAGAAAGCTAAAGTGAGGAAGCAAGGGCAGATAAATGAATCTTTAAGAAGATATGAACATTTTTGTGAAACACCATATGAAGCTGTCACATGGCAACACTACAGTTCTTGTGAGTTTGAGTTAAAAAGGATAACGACTTACACACTGCTACTTGCAAGAGACATCTACAATGTTCAGTCTTAAATGTAAGACCAGAGACGTTGGATACTTTTGTCTATCACTCGATCTCATATATATGTATAATATTAATTTTCAAGAAACAGACATATTGCAATAAAAATCTGCTATCATTGCAAGTATGTAACTAATATTTCCATTGTTTCTTTATCATAATGAAAAATATTTATACAGTGAAATAGTTAAAAGGACAGCAAACCTGGTCTGTGAACTGCCTGGGGACTCAGATATGGTTTTCTTTATGTTTCGTAGGAATGTTGCATTTAATATGTGGGCAGTGCCAGATGTGAGGTGTTAATTATTCCTTTCCTTGATTTAAGCACTAATGTCACTTAGCAACCTTGCTCATCTTTGAAACAGAACTTTTGAAAGATGCACATACATTGCTAGTGAGAATAAAATTTATATAAGAAAAATGATTTGTGAAATGGAGTCAAGGCATGAATGTCTTTTACTCCTGATAGGAACTAGGTGAAAAGTTCATAATACTTCTAAGAGGTTTCCTTTAGACCTCTCCAGCATTTGGTTGCTATTCCCAGTTCCTGATATTTTCTGACTTGTGTCATCCAACTTGGCAATGGTAATTCAACGAATCTTAAGCTTTTTTTTTTCTTTTAAAGAAATTGAGATTTTACTCTATCTCATTCTTTCTCTCTTGCGTTCATTCCATTTTATATATTTTGAAAATATTATCTTTTTGCATCCAATTTCACAAAACACTAAAGGCCTGAAACATACCAAATTCATACAAATTTCATGAAGTTTAATGACCTGATCTACGACAGAGACACTTTCACAGCTTGTGCTGTGGGAGGAGCTAATGAGCTAGACATCAGAGAATCCACACCAGAGCAGCTATGGAAACCAGGTTTCATTGAGCCTGTAGGCAAGTTAACTTTCTTTTTTAAATATAAAAAAAAAAGAAATTTCATAGGTTTGCTTTTGGATATTTATTTTTATGCTTGTAAGGGGGGCCCATCAGTATGTTGAAGGTAAATGAAACCTTAATACTCACTCACTGGATAACAGAGAGCAGTGAAGCGTGTTCATACTGAACAGGTTCTATATAAGTATCCACACTGAGACTGTGATAGGACAGCTGGAAGGAGAGGAGAAGAAAAGGAAGACCATCAAGGTAGCAGGAAACTGAGACTTTATCAAACAGTGCTCAGAAATAATAGTGGACCTTGGGACACTCAAAATGTGGCCCTATATTCCATCAGTCCATGAAGTGTAACTGGACATTCAAGGTCTGTTACTTGGCTAGTGACAGCATTTTGCCACGTGGTTGGCCATGGCAGTGCAGTCTATTTGGATGGTGACTCACTTGGAGTAGAAAGTTGCATTCCCACACAACATGGACCGTGGGCCAGCTTAAAACACCTTTGCCAACAGGTCCTCTGTGAAGATTCAGCTCTAGGTTAGTCTTGCTTTTCTGTGATACAGCCATAAGCACAATATCAGCACTACTTAGTATCCCTTTTCTTGGAAAGATTCCTGGTCTCCTACAGTCAGGATTTTGTGCCAAACTGAAGCATTTAAAAGCCTGTAATACACTGTACTATATATTCCTTTAAAGAGAGTGGTGTCTCCAGCGTGGGAGCAATCTTCAGGCACTTCCCGGGTCTGTGGCCAGATCAGAATAAGTCACTGAATGCATCGAAGACATCCTTACCTCCCAGAAGGGCTTATCTTGCATCTTTGGTTGTTTCTTCGTAGTCATTTTTGATTGAAAGCACCTATTTTCCTCCCTGTATAATGAAACAATTTTTGGATCCCACTGAAGTCACTCCATGCTGAATGATAGTAACCTTGGTCAGCAGCTGATTATAGAATGAATATGAGATTCCTGCATCATATAATTTGCCTTTGATGGGGGTATTCATTTTTCTTTTTGGCATTGTAATAAGCATGGAAGCATTTGCATTGACAGGAGGTTTAAATTACAATTCACCACCCATTCTTCTTCAGTGAGCAGTGGTGTCTTCAAGTTCCAGTCATTGTCCTTCTAAAGGACAGCCAGTCCTGTGGTCAGACTTCTTGTCAGCCAACATTTCTATTTAGTATAAGATAAACGTAGGGTGAATATGATATTTCAACAACATTTTATTGAGTGAGTAGCTATATTTAACAAGAGTTTGCTCTCTCTGGCCAACAGAAGAACAAGCGCTCTTGTGAACACCAGTGACTAATAGCATGAAATTGAAGACTCTGCATCAAGAGAGAGCTTGAGAACAGACTTAAGTATTTAGCATCATGGTTCATACACTTGCCACCCAAACTTGTATCTTCAGCTTGACCTTGGTTATCTTATAGCTTAGGTATATCACATCCATAGCATGCGTTGGAAAATATAAGGTGGACACAAAGATGTCTGGCAGTCCTTTTACTCTATGGAAAGAATATAGTTATCGGACCTCCTTTGATACTTGTGGTAGGTCAGACCCACTGATAATCCACCTGGTCTGTACACCATACAAATTGGACTGTATAGGCAAATGTCTTTGCCTCTGTCTTGCTCCAGACATCAGGTCTCAACTCATTCTTAGACTTGTGTATAAATGAGTAATGTAGACCGTATGTGACAATGTGCTCAGATGTTCAGACTCCTGCTATTGTGTACCAGACACAATTGTTCTTTTCAGTTAATATGTAACATGGTGGGCTACAGAAAGAGGAATGTCTACAGATATATATTGGAAGCACCAAAGAAAACAGAACAAATACAGAACTAATATTTTTCATCTGAAGAAAGAAATCTGTAAGTTACAGATCATTACAATAATAAAGAAAGGAAAATGAATAGTCCTTTCATTGTGGATATGCTTTATCGTTATATCAGTAAAATTTAACTGACATAGGGCTGTCTACATGAGGAATCAATGCAGTGGAACTGATAGGAAAACGTTACTGCCCTTAATCCTTGTGTGGACTTTCATTCCAGCATAAGAGAACTTCTTGGTTGAGCTTGAACTCTTTGCCATGTAACCAATTTAGAAGGTTATCTTAACCAGAACAAAAGTTTTGGTACAGAACATTTTCACCCTAGGACTATATTTCTTTCAACTAATCCTTTAGATCATAGCAGATCCTTCTTCTGTGAAAGAGAAATTATTAATCAAATATAATTTTTGGAAATCAATGCAACTGTTTCTTCCTTTTCGCCCAAAATTCAACATGCGAAGCCTTGCAAAGCTCAGAGCATCCACTGCTAGCTGGCACCATGGGAGTAGATACATTGCCAACTCTGTCTCTGTGTGACTCCCATACTTAAACGCCTTAACAGAGCGGCTCTTGCCCCAGGCGTGCCCAGATCAGCCATGGTGTGATGGGTTTTGAGTTCACACTGAGGGCTGAGCCAGTACAAGAGCCCCTGTAGGAGCAATTATGCTGATACAGCTGTGCTTATAGCAGTACTGCTCGTGCTGCTCAGGGGAAGTGGCATAAACGATCTCTGCATGAAGCAGTTGTATAACGACATAACTGTATTACTTCACTGAGCAGGCAGTGGGTTTAAGTGTCCTTGCCCGGGCAAGGACCAATTTAATAATTAATTATCCACATGCTGCAATTTATGTTGGTAAGAGTACGTCTAGCTCAAGTAGATGTGATAGATGCAGGTGTTGAAGCCAGTCTCCAGCATGATACTGAAAGCCTGCAAGCAAACAAGCTCTAACAGATGAGGCTGCAAAAGCAAAAGCTGAATCCAGGCTGGAAATTTGGTCCTAAGCACTTCTGAAATGTAGATGCCTCTTCCCTTTTTCAGTTCTGCTGTAAAGAAAAATAAGCTGAGCAATGGAGTCTTTGACCACAGTTTTATCTCCTAGTTTAAAGCCAAGCAATAGGGCATGGGGGTGGAAGAAGTATGCAAAGTCAGCATGCTTGCTGCAATGCAAACATGAAGGTTATCTTAAATTTACCCTGAGAGACTGGAAAACAAAGATATAAACTAGCAAAGCATTTTCTCATAGAATCTCCACTGTGCATTGAGAGTGTCTTAGCCGTGATCTCTTGTAGAGTCATTTGGTTTAATTATAATAACAGCAGTTAACACTTTTGTGACCACAAAACATACAATAGAGGTGTGTGTGTGTTTGTGTGTGTGTATGCATTTCTGTGAGTGCATACAGGAAACAAATACAATGATATTGAACATAGCTAAATGCTAGGACATCAAGCAAAGAGGTGCAGAGCTGGCAGAACCTGGGTTGTGTCCTTTTGCCCGTTAGCCAGGGTTTGCTCAGGAATGGTGGCAAGTTGCGGATCTGGGGAAGGAAGCTGAGAAGGAGTCATGCCTCAGTTGATGCATTTGAGCTGGGGAAAAACTTCTGTTATAAACTGGTATCATCACAGTCTCCTAGTAATCTCAAAAATGTCTGGATTTTGTGCTTCCTTCTCATATGGTCTTGGTCACTTCCCCATCTGCATGGGGTGTGAGATTCACTTTGTCTTGAAGTACTTAACAAGCCATGTGTTAGTAAATGTATCCTGCATTGGTTATGGCATGAAATGCGTGGTAGGCAGAACTAAGCTGAAACACAATGTGCTAGCTGTCTGAAAGTGTCTGTTTTTGATTCTGCAATGATATGGTGACCCCACTTGTCATATCCTACAAATGTGTGGTTTACATGTGTCAGGTTAAAGAGGACTTTTGAAGTTGGTATTTCTTCTGCAGGGGAGATTGCACCTCTGAATGTGGCAGCAAACACACTTGTACTTCAGACTTCCAGCTTCATGGAAGTCTCTTTGTTCCCTGCCATCCGTGTCTGTGCTGCCTTGGGAAAGACAGCACAGGCAGAGGCACAGGGCGGATGACACCAGGGTTCTTGCATCACAGCCTGTGGCTCCTCACTTGGCAGTGAGGTTGGGAGCCACAACCCCGTGGCTCCTTCCACCTAAGCTCCTGTTTATCCTCAGCCCCCACTGTAGGGATACCCCTGTTTTCTCAACCTAAGTGGCCTCACATGTAGCCAGGCTTGGCTCCAGCACCATCAGTCCTGGTGGCCATGGGCAGAAGCAGACTGAGCTGAGCTCCCATGCTAACTGGGGAAGCTGAGCTTTTCTGCAGCCGCCAAGTTAAACACTCCCTTTGTTTCTTGAACTTTGCATTGGTATTTCACTAAAATCTGGAATCATTAGAAAGTTTTTCTTCTATGACCAGAGGAAGTCAACTTCACAAAAGAAACACATACAAGATCTGCCTGTTTGGGAATGCTACTGACTTGGATGGGCTTCCCTGACTGATGCTGGTGGGCTACAAGGGTGCCATCACCCTCACTGCCCAGCGTGATGGGCTGAGCTCAGTTACACTGCAAAGCCACTCCAGAAGTGTATCTTTTCCCCACTTTCAGAAGTGTATGTTTTTCCCACTGATGTATGAGACACTCAGGATATATTTTGAGAATATATTAGAAATAAATTCTTCTAGTATATATTGCTAAAGCTTCTGTTAAAGTTTTGGATGTTATATAAATATTAAGTCATGCTAGACTTTTACCTGTGGCCAAACATGTTACGTTAGTAAAGTTATCTCCGCCACTTTGAAGCCAGCTATTTCAACACACTAGGTGGTCTGATATTCTCTTAGCTGCATCATTTAACAGGTAAATAGCTTCTCTGTATAAAAAAACATAGCACACCCAGGAATGGGTAGAACTAGATCAAGCTGTAACACAAGTACTTCAAATTCAAATCCTCAGGCTTCTTGGAGTATGATCACAAACACAAACAGATTTTCACACTAGTCTCCTACAACCAGTGAACCACACCACCATGTTTGTGCCTGGCCTGCAACAAGCTGTTTTTAAAAATACCAGTTGTTTTCAGTGCCCCAGCAGCAACAAAAGAGTTTAGGGGCTGGATCCTCTGTGAGTAGTGATTTTTTACATACATGAATGAGCACACAGGGGTTTTGCCACAGCAACTTCTGTGGAGCTGTCACAGAAGGACAGACACAGTCATTTATAGCTGGGAAGATTTGTTTTTAAATAGTTTTTCCATGTAACCATGAAGAAAACAATCTCCTGGAGTTTTTAGCTGTAATTTCAACTCTCAGTGAGCTCCTGTCCCTTGCCACTGAGTAGAGGCATGCTGATGCCTCTGTGGCAGACTGGCTCAGTTACTGAAGATAAGACAGAATAAATAATGATGAAATCTTATTTCTTATGCCTATCCAGAGCAGGGGAAAAAAAGGTGCATTTGGTCAAATTGCTAAATACCTAGTGACTGAATAACAGAGTATCAGTGTATCAGATAAGATAAAAGGAGTCATATTGATGCCTGTTGGACTGCCTTCCTTGGTTTCCAGACTAATAAAGTGGTTTGAAATACTGCCCATGGAGCAGGTCTCCTCTGACCACCTCATCAGAGTGGAGGAGAGCCTGTTATCCTCAGAGTGGTCAGCCAGAAGGTCCCTGGGTTGTGGGTCACAGCCTCCTGCCTGGGGGTGTCCCCTTGCACCTAGAAGGAGTGTGGGCATTCAGGGTCTCTCCCTGCAGCCCCTCAGATCTTCTCTGTCTGAGACATGGCTGGCCCTATGTCAGCCTTCCCCTACAGTCTTGCTGCCTAGCTGTGGGGAAGAGCTGGAAGTCCTGTGGTCTGACATGTGGCAGGCAGCTCAGTGAGAGAGCAGGCCAGGCAAAGGTCCTTGGAGGAGGATGGGGCCACCCAGGGCTGCCACCCAAGGCTGCCTCCTTGCCTTGAGTCCCTCTTCCTCTTGCGCTGACTTCTGCCTTTTGTCCCGTGTTGATCCATAACGTTTTATGTGCTCGACTGCTGGCAGAGCTCACTGACTGACTGCAAAGGGATATTTTTAGGGGGATGCTTTCTCTCCAAAACATCCATGTTTTTTGCCATCACCTATGTGCCATCACTTAGGCACTGGGAAAAGGATCCTTTGGGGCACTGGTATCACTCTGTGAAGCTGATCTTGTTCTACAACACTGCCATTTGAGTAAATCCATGATGTACTGCTGCTCCTGCACCAAATACCACAAAAGCTGGCATCCAGGACAGATTTACCACTCCCTTTCTGGACGCAGCATATGGCCACATGTGCTTCTGCTCCCCCTCCCTTTTTTGTAACCTCCGAGATCAACCTTTCATGGCTGAGGCACTTCCTGGACCGTGCTTGCTGCTTGCCTAAGGCTGTTGGCATCCTCCAACTTACTGCTGAAATGACGACTTTGGTGCCACAGCCTCGGTGCTCCCTAAGGCTGCTCACCCGCTGTCTTCCCCTTTTGCCGAAGAAACAAGTTGGACAGGTTGTCTATTGTGTCTGTTGTCATTGATACCTCACTCCATGTGATATGTCAGCCCTTCAGATGTTGCTGTGGCAGAGGGAAGAGAAGCTATAGACAGTCACAGCGTAGCAGATGCCACTGCCTCTGTGTTCAAAGCTTCCATTTTCCCCAACCCTGCAGTTCTTGCTTGGTGTCTTGGACATCCTGCTGTAATAATGATGACAGAGCAGAGAGCAAGAGAGATATGAGACATGCTGGTTCACATCTGTGGTTTGCAGCAGCCTCCACCTTGAGTCTCAGCCAGGGGACCACTATATTTTCTGGCAATGCTAACTCTTCTTGAAGGGTTGGGGCTCTGGTCATGTTTCTCCTCTAGATCCACTCATTTTAGGAGATTAGCTTGCACTCTATAGGGTATTTTCATATTGCATATAGGAAGCAAGAAAGCAGTAAGACTATTCTGTCCTTTAGTTCTGGCCAGGTATGCTGGGTCTCACTTCCTAATATTACCAGTATATTACTTCTGAGCAACAGAGTAGGTGGCTTGAATTCTCATCAGCTTCTTATCCTCAAAATCCTGTTATGGTGAAAAAACCCATGCCTTATATGCAAAGATGAGAATTTGTCAGTAGTATATTTAAAATCTCAACAGTTTTACCCAGGAATTATTAGTCTGGTTGCAATACTAAGACTTATGGCTGAGGTTATTTATAGTTAAAACTAATACACACAAACATTTTAGTATTCTCCCTAATCTGTGGTGTTTTGCTCACCCTTTCTTTATTCCACTGGTTCCTCAGGTTGATGGCTTCAGCCTGAAAGGAAGGGGACATCCAGGACGATGTTCTGTATCCTTGCTGGGAGGATTACGAGGGTGGTGGGTGCAACCTCTGTGCTCTGGGGACTGATTGGGGTCATTTTTATACATTTGCTCACATGCTCTACCACTTACTCTTCCTTCATTCGTTCACGGGTCCACGTTACACCTGAGTTTGCTACCTGCGGTGTGTTTTACATACATTGAGTAGTCAATCTCTGTTCTCTTGGTTATCCCTAAACTGGGTATACCCAGCTCCCGAGGCTGCAATCCTGTGATGACCAGTAACTGAGTGCTGGAGAGCTGAGTATAGTCTTGAGGCCTCTAGTATCATTCTGCGCCTGTACTCTCAAGTATCCTGCTATCATCCTGCCATGCCTGTGCTCCTTCATTTTTCATTTCAGGGCCATAAACACTTCCCTTTATGCAGAATAACTACTTGTTCTTAGAATCATAGAATCATTCAGGTTGGAAGAGACCCTTGGGATCAGAGTCCAATCATCAGCCCTACTCTACAAAGTTCTCTCCTACACCATATCCCTCAACACCAGATCTAATCTACTCTTAAACACAGTCAGGGATGATGACTCCACCACCTCGCTGGGCAGCCGATTCCAGTGACTGACCACTCTCTCTGTGAAGAATTCCTTACTAATATCTGGCCTTAATATCTCCTAGTTACAGAAATATCTATATGTGTAACAATATGTAAATGTTAAACCATACAAACATATAAAGCTATGGAAAAAATTAAACTAATTAGGTAATAGCACCTGACTGCTGAATAATTACTGTTACAAAGAATCTGAACTAAAACCCCAGGCAGGCCGGGACAAGTCCAAGCAAAGCCTGACAAGTGCAGAGAACTGAGGCCTGTACTGTTGGTTTAACACAGAGCAGGTAGCTGTGTTACAAACAAAAACAGTGCCATATTTGCAAGGCTAATGGCTATGCTGACCCATGTCTGTCTTCATGCTGAACCAGACCTATCAGATTACACTTGCCTGAAGTGTAAATGAGGAGTTTCTCTCTTGACTCCCCTTTGTAGGGGGGCTGAAGGATGTGGGGCAGGAAGTTAGGGGAGTTTTTGGTTTCCTTCAGGTACAGCCTTGGATGATGGTGAGAAAAAAGAAAAATGTATTTGCAAAAATTCCTTCAAGAAACAGTGTGTGAGCCAGGGATGCTGTTGCAGTCTTGGGATGTGGGACATGAATCATGGAAAAGTTCCAACGCCCCTGTCATGGGCAGGGATATCTCCCACTAGACCAGGGTGCTCAAAAGACCGTCCAGCTTGGTCTTGAAATTGGCCTGAAGTTATGGCTGCTCCACCAAAGCATCCATAACTTCTCTGGGAAACCTGTTCCAATGTCTCACCACCCTCAGAGTGAAAAATTTCTTCCTAATGCTAATTGAAATCTGCCCTCTTCCAGTTTGAAGCCATTAATTCTATCATTACATGCCCTTGTGCATTGTTCCTCCCTGTCTTTCCTGTAGGTTACCTTCAGATACTGGAAGGGGCTATAAGGTCTCCCTAGAGCCTTCTCTTCACCAGGTTGAACAACCCAAATCACTCAACCTGTCCTAATAGGACAGGTGCTCCAGCCCTCTGATAATCTTTGTGGCGCTATTCTGGACTCATTCCAACATGTCCACGTCTTTCCTGTGCTGAGGACTCCAAAGCTGGATGCAGTACTCCAGGTGGGGTTTCATCAGAGTGGAGTAGAGGGGTAGAATCACCTCCCTTGACCTCCTGGCCATACTTCTTTCAATGCAGCTCAGGATGCAGTTGGTCCTCTGGGCTGCAAACACACATTGCCAGCTCATATTAAGCTTCTCATCAACCAACAGCCCCAAGTCCTTGGAACTCTTGGAACACTTGAAGGCTGTTGAGCTGCAGCCAATGGCATGGCCCTGGTGCAATCATGAACCTGGTCAGTAATTGCTCCTGAGATGCATCTCAGACTTGTTTATATCTGCACACTGCCCATCACAGTGGATGGGGATAGCTTGGTGGTCTGAAGCCCTGTCTTTCTGCCCAGCCTTCCTTGTTCTGCTATGAGTGCCCTTGAGGTACTTCGCAGGAGACAAGGAGCCCTGTTGCCTCCTGCACTCCATTTCTTGGGAAGGAGGAGAGCAGGACCTGCTGGTGGAGCAGGCACTACAGCTGAGCTGGCAGAGTCCACCTCCTGCATGAACAAGCAGCGCGGGTGGGTGGGAGGGATAAAATGTTAGTCTGCAGGAGGGAGAGTGGGAGGCTGTGAAAAAGATCTGGTGCAGAAAGGAAACGTGAAAAGCGAGCGTAAGAGGGAAAATCTGTTTGGTGTTGCTTGCGGTGACGAGAGCAGGATTAGGAGAGTAGGACTTGGTGGATTGGGGGCGGGGGGAGGGATGAGAACAGGCCGCATAACAAATGGCGCAGCGCAGCATGGATGTAGGCAGGGAGCAAGCTGTCTGCTGCTCTTTTGTGCTAAGTGTGGTGCCTGCCTCTTCTTCAACACTGTCTCTGGCAGATCCTGCAGTGGAAAATCACTGCACGATGTCAATACACCAGGAACTGTTGCCTGATGAAGCAAGTCTGGCAGGCGGCTCCCGGGCACTGATCTTAACATTGGCAGGAGATCCTCCGTGGGAACAGCAGACACCCCTCCTCGCCACTGCTCCGTTTTCCCATGCTCCATTTTCACACAGCTACTGTGTCACTCACTGTCCCTGAAACCTCTCCAGTGCATTTTACAAACACCGAGGGATCACACAGAAGATGCAGTGAGAGAGAAAACACAAACTGTCAAGTGCCAGTTCTGCATGGCAGCATTATCTGCCCATGCACCTCCCTTCTATGACCCTGTGGGCTTATTTTCCTGGAGTATGGCAGGAAAACAGGATTCCTGCATTCTGCTTCTGAAGGGGACATGTCTGTGGGACCACCAAGATACCGAGGGCAGGAAAGAAAGGAGTCTCTTTCCCAAAATATGGACTGACAGCATGAAAAATCTGATTTAGCTAATGTGAGGGATTCTCTTGTTCTTCAGATCTCCTGCAGAACCACATGGGGACAACCTCCTATGCTGTATTTCTATGTATATGTCTCCATCCACTCCCAAATGCTTTACAAGGGAGCGAGCAATATCTAGTCTTGCAGCTGCCGCAAGTAAGTATCTGGGATCTCTGTTTCTTCCACATTTCTTGATGTAAACTGAGGATCATTCTTCTAAAATCAACTATGTCAGTTGTTTGACTGGTGCAAATTGCTGCACCTCTAAGGAATTCAGTACATAGCTAAGAGTCCCAACTCTTTGAGCTCCCTCATCCCTAAAGAATTTACTGTTGCTTTGCTGAATGCCTGTTTTTCAACAGCAGTGAACAGGAGTGATAACAGCTAAGACTGGCCTGATTGGTGCCACACTGTGCGGTCCTATTTCAGGAAGACAAGAAACCTGCAGTCAGGAACAGTGCCTTATGAATTATTGTTGACACACCACAAAGCCACCCAAACAGATGGATGTGAGTGCAGGAAGGAGTTGGGAAGATGAAGTAGCACACATGCATCTCTTTCACTGGGAGTCCTGCCATCAATGCTTGTGAGTTGTTCATATGCTTAGCTATACAGGGACTGTGCCTATTTAGTCAAAACCCACCGTCAAGCACCATGTATGAAAGTTAAAAGGCTTTTTACTAGGAATACAGAACAGAAAGGAGGGTTTCCTTTTGACTGTAAAAGGAGTGATTTGTGCCAAACTGATGAAATCACATTTGCTCTTACTTTCACAGAGGATACACAAGACCTTGCTGAGGCTGTGTTAGCTTCCCAAGCATTTTGACTGCTCCCAGTGCTATTACTGATGCTATGACATGATTTCTTCTCCTTCCAAAAACCACAACTGTAGGGAAGAAAGGGGCAACTGTGCTCTTTCTGGTACCAGTTGCCAAGAAAGGTATGTTGAAAGTGGTTACCAGCCGGCCCTCAAGCTGCCCTATGTCCTACCTGGGTACCTGCCACCACCCCCTGGCTCAGGCAATCTGCTGGGTGCTTTCTACTTACTTTTTTTTGGCTGTAAAATGACAGCACTTGAAATATCTACAATTTTCTAGACCCTCATTACATTTTCCACAAATGTAAGCTGACAGTGGACTTGTGTAATTGCCATCTAAATACCTCACCTGCCCATCCAGCTACATCCTCCTTCTGACCACTGATGGATACACATGTGAGAAGTCAGCTACTCATATGGGCTAAGTCTGTTGAATTGGCAATGTGTGGTTGAAAGTCTCCAGCTTCAAGAGCAGATTTGATCCTCCTGCTCTGTTTTGAGCTGCCAGAAACTCAGGAAGATTTGCTGGTAGATTAGTACTAAAAATGATAAAAGGTTTCTGCTGAAGAAAGCAGATTTCTTTAATTTCTTTCTGTGTTGAAAACAGCTTTTCACATTCCGAGTGCTGTCTCCATTAGAAGCTTCAGTTTCCCATGACCCGGCATTGTTGATCCAACTCTTCCCATCTCTTGTTTCCTTACTTATGGTAAGTTACAACCACTTCTGCTTTGTTTGCAAGACTGTTAATCATTTTATCTGCTCTTCCAGTTGACAACCACATATTAAGCAGGAGTCTTCAATTGTAATATAAATGCTTCTCTCTGAATGCTGGCAAGGTCTTTCCTTGTCTTTCAGTCAAGTGAAAAAGACGTTCTTTGCTATTTGCTGAATTTCAAACATTTTCCTTGCTTCCTTTTCAGCAAGTGTCATGGTCAATACCAATAAATTTTTATAATGGCATAGAACAAAAACTCTTGCTAAAAAAGAACTATATACTTAGCTGATACAAATAGAAATGAATCACATCATGCAGTTTTGAATGTTCTTTAATCAGTAATAACAAGCAGAATTCATATGTCAATTCAGGTAGTGATAGTCGGGTTAACTATTTTTCCTATGAAGAGGGTACTGTTTGTATCTCTATCAAAAATCAGCATGAGGAAGGGATGGTTGAATTCAATCATTGGAGGAAGAGACACCGTCACTATTTCAGCAGCAGTTACTGCTGCCGCCTCAGTACCCGTCTCATCAACCTCCAGAGCAGCCTTATGAACAACCTGTGAAGGACAAAAACAAAATTATTCTGGGCAGATAACAGCCACCTGAGAAATGAATCAGACCCCTTTTAAAGCAGCCCTGCTTTAGAAGATCCACAAAGGAGTGAGTAGGGGCAGCGGAGGTGTGAGCTGTATTGTTGTAATCATGGCTGCTTTAGTTGAGGACCAGGACAGAGCTACAGAAATCTCAAAAGCCAAAATAGTCCCAGACTATTTTTCCTCTGCCCCAAAAATTGGATGGAACCCCCTCTTGTAAGAGTTTGTCTGCACCTCTGAAACTCAGTCTCTGGGGTGAGAGGATAGGCTGTGGTGTGTTAGCAGCTCCCCTCAAGGAGCTGAGGGGTGATGTTCCTCTGATTTTCCAGATACCATCCAAGAAACCTTGGCTGATGCCGGTCTTGGAAAAAAAAATAGATGTGTAGTAAACTAATCTGATCTGGTGACCACTGCCACCAAGGGCCAAACTCCTCTTGTAAGCTTGCAGGCTGAGGCCAGGGCAAGCCTAGCTGCAGGCAAACTGGGAAGCTTGGAGCTGTGTTTAGCTGGTGTATCTGGATGCTACCGCATAGGGGTTTTCGTGAATACTCATTAATGATAGGAGAGGACTAACCACCATGGACTTACTTTAGAAACCTTCAGCTCTGGGACTCCAGTGATGCCAGAGAGATCTGCCTGGTCAGTGAACACATCCACAATTCCCATCTTGCTAAGGGTGTTCATTATTTCATAGCTCCCAGAAATTGAGAATTTTGGAAAGTAGAGACTCAACTGACTGTTAGGTAGAAGAGAAACACAGAAGGTGGTGAGAAAGACTTTTCACTGAGGTAAATGATAGTAAGTTGGCCCTGATCAAGTTTGCCTTTGACTGTGGGCTGTAGGCAGCTCCTGCTTAGTATACTTTCTGTTGGATTTCTCTTCATGCCCTGCCTAGGGATCCTCAGAGATTCCAAGTTAACCTACTGCAGTGATTATCCTTTAGGTAGCTCAAGTCTTTTGTTGTCTCACCCAGAGACAGCTTGGGTTGAACAGCAAAACAGATAGTATCCAAACCCCACTGCTGTAGCCTTTATGTGATACTGCACAGTGCACTGGAAGATGATGGGATCAAGTGTATCAGCACTGGCATCAATATAATAGTAGAAATGAAATTGCCATTTGGTTCTCACAGCCTCTCCCATGAGGAAATTATTCCTATGTTGATCTGGAAGGAACTTGCACCAAACATTAATTTAGATAAGGATTTTGCTGATTTTGCAGCAGAGAATTCTACATTTTTATTTTTCATGTTTGAAATATCATGTTATTAGCTCATATCCAATTTGCTACTCATTACTTTTTTATTAACTGTGCTGGCATTTCTATAATGATGCACCAAGAATTATGGGTGTGAACTGCACAGCCTTATTAATTGTGAATCAGGGCAGAGCTTGGTCAATTATGCACGTATTAATTTGATATTACTCATCTACTGGTGCTAAGGTCTCTTCCCTCCCAGACAAACAGGGTTGTAAAACGTGTTAGCTGATGCTAGTGTCAATGGTAGGAGCTAACAGAACCTCATTAGATTTTTATAGTTTCAAAAACAAAATGCCAGTAAATCAGAACACCCACAATTAATCACTAGCTGGTTCTAACAACCACCGTGTGCTGCAAGGGTTCTTGTAAGGTAGATATTTGTGTAGGACATATTATGCAGGTATGCATTACTACAAACTGTTTAACTTATGGTTATTTAAAATTCAGACATAGGTCTGAGTCACAGTGTGTCAGTGACATATGAGAGGTAAAACACATTAGCTGAAACCTCAGTTTCTGAGATTTGTCTTAGACTTGCCACCTTCCCACTCAGTCAATGGGCTGTTTTAGAAATGCCAATCTAGGCTTGCTATTTGGAACTCCTGGGACAGTCTCTGCTCCAGTGGGGGGAGCAGCAAGTTGCTCAGGAGTCAAGAAAATAGTTAAATACCAACCAGATGCAAGATTTTTACAGCTGGGGTACACAGGCCAAAAATAACCCACTCAGTTCCCAGAATCAGCAAGTTCATAGTGTTTACATTCCCAAAAAAGAAAGAAGACTATAAATCTAGGTGCCACTGCAGCAGCTGACTGGCAGAAGATTACCTCTGGAAGAGACGGTTTGACCATTCCTGAATGATTTCCTTGACCAGAATTTGCTCTAACTGCTTCATTTTCCCTTTTGCTGGAAGAACCAGAAATGCAGTAGCACTCCCATTATAATGAAGCCGTACCACCGTGCATGACAGCTCCTCATCAAAATAGAAGTCGAATCTGCCTGTCTGGTGCATCATAGGGACTTTCACAGTAGTTTCAGCATCCACAAAGAACTGCCTTTCTTCAGTATGCTCGGGTTTAAAAGGCTTTTCCCAGTTGCCTGATACAGAGAAGGAGAATGCAGCTGAATGTCCCATGTCTCACATCCCACCCCAACATAAACTGAATTATATTTAACTAGTAATAATATTCCTCCTAGGAATAGAACTCCTCCATCTGTTAAATCCAGAATTTTCAAACACAGTAAGGCAAGAATATTTTACCTGATCAAAAGAGTACATTAGATTCCAATTTCACTTTATTTTTCAGATGCTAGTAATGAACTATTTAAGCATTTTCTTTGTACCTACTGCTACTTTTCTGTACAGTTGATCTATGTGGCCTTTCTGTAAGTCGTCGTTTAAGGGCTTACCTGACATTGTCTGTGTACTCATATACTGTATGCATCTCATTTATATTGACTTTAATCATAAGCCTCAATTTGTAGCTAAAATTAATGTAGGATCTCGTATCTGAGTGCTGTTGTGTTAAACTTCAGAGCATATCATTTAACTCACATCAGAAATGCACCATGTTTCCTACTCTGTTCATCATTACCTTCTTCCATACATAATTATGTTAGTGTGTATACATAAAGGAGACTGAGGTTAGTTTGTGGAAGAGGATGCTGAGGGGAGACCTCATCACTCTCTACAACTGCATGAAAGGACACTGTAGAGAGGTTGGTGCTGGTCTCTTCTCAAGGGCAATTAGCGATAGAACAAGAGGGAATGGCTGCAAGCTGCAGCAGGGTAGTTTTAGACTTGACATTAGGAAAAAAATTTTCACAGAAAGAGTGGTCAGCCACTGGAATTGGCTGCCCAGGGAAGTGGTGGAGTCACCATCCCTGACTGTTTTTAAGAGTAGATTAGATGTGGTGTTGAGGGATATGGTGTAGGGGAGAACTTGTAGAGTAGGGCAGGTGGTTGGACTTGATGATCCCAAGGGTCTTTTCCAACCAAAATGATTCTATGATTCTATGACATGAAAAAAAAGGACTATGTCATAAAACAGGCCATTGAATCATGCGGACTTTGAAAGAGAGGCATTAACAGGATTAGGTCATGTGTGTGTCCTAGCACCTTCACTGAAAATTAGAAGAACATGGGACAATCAGAGTTACAGCTAATCCCATGAAAGTGAGCTCAGGCTGCACAGGAGGCTGTGGCTTGGAGCAGAGCTCCCATGGCTGCTACTGGCTGCCTTCCCATGAAAAGTGGGGTCCTGCCACCTCTCCACCACCTCCAGTATGCTACATGGGGCTTTTCTTGCTCAGCAAACAGCGTTTGACATTTCCTCCAGAACAATTTCCAAATGAGGTAGCTGACATTAGATCTGTTGATAAGAATGAATAATGTGGTTCCTAGAGGACTTACCTTTAAAGAAAACAAAGCTAGCTATAAGCATTACAGTCTGTGGATCCATGTCCTTGATCAAATGAGTAATTTTCCCATGTGTTTTCCTCTCTATATAGTCATTGATTTGCTTCTCAGCCTCCGTGGGATTGTTAAAGTCAGTAGTAAAAGCTTCCAGCTGATACAGAGCTTTGGCATCATCTAAAAACTTCTTTAGAGGTTTCAGCTTCTCTGTTAGAAAGATGGCATTCCCCATGTTGAGCTGGACCCCATTCTCGGGATGGCTCAGCATGTGGATGAGGTTGTGGAAGCCTTCATGTATCTCTTTCTCTTGAATCTTTGTAAGGTTGAAGCTGAGTCCTTCCAGGATCTGAGTCTGTGTGGTTGATTTAGCCCCTAGGGCCACCATAGCGAAAGCAGTGGAGATGCTTACAGGAGAGAAGAAAATGTTCTTATTAGGTGCCTCCAGTGTAACCTCTTTAAAAAACTGAAATGCGAAGTCAGCATTGTTTGGCACTAGTTTGAGGCAAGCGATCGCCTCACCTCTGTGATGCATGCGGTATTTGGGTTCATTTGGATCATATCCATTGTGGTGGTTGGGTGGGAGCTGACCATGGGCAACAGCATAAAGCCCAGCCAGTAGCAAATTTATGTAGACGGTGATCTTCATCTTCTTGTATAAAAATCCTATGGAGAAAAGGAGAAGCTATTACTAAGGTAAGTAAATTAATTAAGTAGGAATAGTTAATATGTTATTCCCAATGAATAAGAAATCACTTTCTTTTTCCCTCTGTTTCCATGTTCACTAATTCTTGCCAGGTATCTTTTTTTTTTCTAGGCCTCTTGGCAAGTCTCTGCTAACGTGTTCTTCTGCCCTACCCCTAAACACCTGCAATGGCAAAATTCAGCATTGGTTAGCTGAATACACAGCACCCTCAGCAGGCCAGAGAATGGAGCGTATCCCATCAGAAAACACACCAGGGCTAATCACTGGACGGCTGTGGAACCGCTGTGCTTTTGACACTAATGGTCTAAGATAATTCCTGGAAAGCTCATCATAGAAGGCAGCTGGATTATTTGTGAGTAAAGGGAGAAAGAGGAAATTCATGCAAGCGGGCAGCAATCAGTAGCTACATGCAAACAGAGTCTGAGCAAACAGGCACAGAGGAGATCTTTAAATAAATTTGGTCATATTGATAAGGCACCATATTTCAAGAGAGGACAAACAGCAGCAGCTGTTTTTTGGTAGCAAAATAAATATAAAGCTCTTTCTGAATAAAAAGGATGTAACTTTAAATATGAACCTGAAGTAATATGCTAAATCTCAAGAGACAAGCCAAATTTTGGAGTGGCTTTTCTTTCAGCACAGTAGGAGTCAACGCTATTAATGAAAACAAGGACTTATTTTTATCAGATGCTCTACTGGTCAAAGGGCAATACATTTATCAACCTGTTACACTTGGCTGTGGTAGCTACATTCCTTTGCAGAGCTAACACTCTGTACTGCATAAGATCTTACAAAGGGACTTTGGAAATGTGGATATGAATGTCCCAGTGGGCCTCATTTCTGAGGAGGAATCTAGGGCAAAGATACAGTGAGAGAATCGAAAGGATTTGGGGAGATAATGAGCCAGATATGCTAAAACTTGTGCAAGGAGAGACACATTAAAACAATTGCACATTTCTGCTCTGCCATGATTCAACTTGAGAGACTTATCAGAAAGTGCTATGCTCATGGTTCTGCTTTCTCCGTAACATCAAAGGGAGCAATTTGTACTTGCAGTTGAATATCCAGCTACAGTTAGACCTGCATAAGAACAACAGAACACTTTCAAGCTATAATCAAACATTCCAACATTTATGTGTTTGACACAAGTATTTTTAAAAAGCAGGCCTATTTGCAATAGCACCTATTGTGTTACTGACAAATGGAAGAACCATAAGGATTCTTGGTAACTACATTTTTAACAACTGTGCACAGCAGTTTTGAATTATAGTTTGGCCTCCTCTGATTTTGACATTGAAATGATACTTCTGAATATATCTAGCTTCTTGTAACTCAACAGAAGAGCTCCAGTTCTAAATATTTAAGACCAGCTATCAGTGAGCCAATGTATTAGTCAGACTTTGAAAAGAAATAAACTCCCAAACAAAAGCATCAGAGCTAAGCCTAACCTATTTCCACATATCCAGCAGGCCAATTCAGAAGCTGCCTCTGGATAAATTATTCACTGTGAACTATTTACTCAGCTGCAGTCATAATGTATAAAGAATAACATGAATACCAAAGAATGAAACATTTCATTTTAAACATAAGTCACCACCGGTTCCCTATCTCATTACATTTAATATCTATAGCAAAACACAGCAGATAGAGGGACTTTTCTATATGCACATTGAACTGCCAAATTCTATTTATTTGGAATGTAAAGTAGGCACGGAATTTAACTGACCTGTCCTCAAAATTATGGCTAATGGATATAGCACGGTTTTGCTCTAAGGGTTTTGTAAAATATAGGTTACAGTTTTCTGAAGGATTTTTTCCTATCCTGATATTTTTGCTCTATGTATTTATGACATGTTCACATTTTGTGTTTAATTTATGTACTTTCATGGAATTAATTTCATTTTATTACAGCTCTGAATTCACAGATAATTAAATACAATCTGAATCTGAATCATCCATCTGTTACTCAGTACTGGCCAATCACAAACAGTCAAGACTCATGAGTCAGCCCACACAAAATCTTGATATTGGCTGATACTAAAATCACACAATTACAAAAGGCTCAGCAGCTGCAGTTTGTAGAGGTCTTTTGTTGTTTAAGCCTTGAAGATACAAGTGGCCCACTCTATTAAGTCTGTCTTTGAAATATAAAGGCACTATTAAATTAGAATTTGCATCCAGTAGGTCTTTAGAATATGATTTGGGATTGTTACTTTGTGACAACTTGGTGTTTACTATTCCATTTGATGTTATTTTGGGTTCTGGGTTAGCAAGTGATCAGCCAGTGTTAAGCTGACAACAGAGACCCTTTCAGTATGAAGGAGGTGATGCAGATTCTCTTATGGTCTTAATGATTGAAGGATTTTCCCACCAAGCCTACTCACTAACAATTTATTAAAAAGCAAACAGTTGAAAACCTGTGCTAAAAGCAGAAAGATTCCTATCTTCTCCAGGAAATGTTTGTCCATAAATATGGAAGTAGAAGTGAAAATCTCTTTGAATCTAATTCTGAATCTACACTGACTTGTTGAATAGCCTGGAAGGAAACCCATTTACCTCTCTGCCTCTTTTCTTCTCTTCATCTATGTTACACAATGACAGCATATTTGCGGTTTTCAAGAGTTGCTTTCATGAAGAGCTTTCAGTCAAACTAGACAGTGGCACAAGAACATGCCAACACCTGAAAGACACTGTTCCTTTAAGCAATTTATCTGTGATAGACTTGGTGATAACGCTGATTATATTACCTCTTCCCTGTCACACAGTCTTCCCTACCACACAGTCCAGAATGGCAGTACTTATTTTGTATATCCTAGAAAGAAAATAGAGAAAACTGTGATTTGCTGAAGTTTTCCATTAATAATTCCACCAGAAGACCTGGAAATGAACTGGATTGTTTTTTGACTGACAGAACTTTGTTCGTTGTGGACATAGCACATTGGTCCACTTTTTAGCTGTTTTTTCTCTGTATGATTTGAGAGAAAATCCTGAACACAATTTTTTATCTTTAGACTCCCATGTAATTGTCCAGGAGATGAATATTCATCCCATGTTACTCCTACAAGGGGTCCTCAATGATAATCTCATTTCAGACAACATGAAAATTTCCACTGCTCAAAAACATATGGAGGCATGGAATAAAAAAGCTGTTTTGCTCACCAGATGGTGCTGCTTCCCTCCTGATTGCTTTTAAATGAGGAAATCTGAGAAATCTGCTTGCTGAAAGCTGCACTGTAAGGGAACCAAGCACATCAAGACATGTCCCCACCACCAGTAGTGTCTGCTGAACTAATCTCAGATACTTAGAGCCATATTCAAAAAAACACCCCAAAACATAAAATCACCCAAGCACACAAAAAAGTTGCAAAGGAAAGACTTGACTAGTCACATCTGTGCATGTGAAAATGATCTCAGAAGACTACTGTCCAGGACAGCCTTTTCACAGGAGCACCAGAAACTCACATGTGCTTTCCTGGCTGGCCAGAAAACTCCTGGTGTACCTCATTCTGTGTGCCTGGACACACTCGGGGCTTTTCCAGACTAGACATTTGCTTCTCTTGTGATTCAGAGTTTTGATGCCTTTGCGCCTGAGGCCCCTGAGAAAATTGCAAGCACAAGCCAACGGCATTGGATTCTGCAGAGAATCCAACCACTGGGACAATTTCATTATAAGTAATTCTTTTGGTAGCAGAAACATGGAAGCTGAGTTTACACTGTCCTTTAGAACTGTATATGACTGTTTGCAGAGTTGTTCCCAATGTCTTATATCTTCTATAGAACAGCTTAGCATTGGAGAGCTCACCCAAAAATCACACCTTCCAAAAGTGGCATCACCCACTTATTGGCCTCCTTTAGGTGAACATGAGATCTCACCCTCCTACCAGGCCACCACCAGTATTTGCTGTTGAACCTGAATTATTGCACCTACTCAGGCATGAAGCATCACTGAAGCCAGAGGGTAAAAACAGAAAAAAATGAACCAGTACAGTGGTTAGGGCAACCAGATGGGACAGAGATTTTATCTGTAAAACCCCAGCAGTCCCAAGAACAGAGCAGGCCACATTAAGTTTCTGCTTTCCAGTGTGGACCTCACCACTGCTCTGTCTCTAGCTCTATGAACATAGAATCATTCAGGTTAAAAAGAGACACTTGGGATCATCGAGTCCAGCCATCAGCCCATGTTCTCCTCGCTGTCATCTTAGTTCCCCTGAGTATGTGGAGAACACTGTTTTCTCTACTTCCCCCTCAATGGTCCTGTAATTTGATGATTAAAGCATTAAGGAGATGTGTCATCTAAAAGGGAAACAGACCTTAGTTATCCCATTCCCTAAGCAAAGATATTTCATGTAGAACTTGAGTATAAAAATCAGGAAAATTATTTAAAAAGAATCACCAATACAATAAAAAAAATATCTCTAAACACCCATCCTCGGGTTTTTAATGGAGCAGAGCCAATTTTCTCTAGCTGGAGGTACATCTGGGAAAGACCCACTTTTAGGTGCATATGATTTGCTGGCTCCAGAGGTCACCTTGCTTCCCTGCAAGGCAACTAGACACTCTACTCTGACTTTTATATTCTTACTCCTCCTGCCAGCCACCTGGCAATGTGCAGGCAACTCCATGCCTGTGTTGTGATGTCTATGTCCCTTATATCCAGATGATCCAATAAAAACCTTTTCATCACCGGAACAATTGTTAAACCAGATTTCAATATAAGATACAACCCTAGGAAGGACTTAAAAGCAATTGCATGCAACAAGAAGATACACTTTTGAAGTCTCTATAGGAAACAAAATAAATATCACAACTTACAGCAGCTTCCAAAGATCCTGCTGCCTTCACTAGGACTACCCTGCAGCTCACTCTCTTATTTATACTGTTAAATAGCATTATGAAAGCAATCGTTCTCTAGAAAACATTAACCAGGGCAGACAAGTGTTATTACTTTAGGAATGGTGCAGAGTAAACAGTGAAGACAATTTTTTGGGGGAGGAACCTGTTTTTTGCTGTATATGCATGGCCAAACCCTGTCTTTTCTTACAATAGTCATAAGAGTCCTCCTGCATTTCTGCAGATTCTCCTTCTGGGAATCCAGCTCCTGACTAGCAAATACTTCACATGCATCACTAACTTCTGTAAACTGCATGAATTCATACACCAGAAGTACTGAAATGAGTAAAATTAAATACATACATAATATAGACAAAGGCCTAACGAAAAGACAGCTGGATGCATGCTGCAGCCAGATTCATCTTAGGATTTTGCACAGAGATATTTTAGTTCCTCTATAACAGACTTTTAATAGCTTTTATTTGGCATATTCATTTTAAATGATCCACTGTTTCTTAGTTATCTATATTGCCATTAATAAGGGCCAATTTCTGGGGACATCACTAGTAAACTCAAGATTAAAGCAGTTGTGGCTGAGGGTTGCTATAGGGATGGTGATATGATGGCAGAGATGGGCACTCATGAGCCTGTGGTACCCAGAACTCCCAAGCCAGACTGGTGTCACCTGGTACACCATGCAGCAATGAACTGAATGATAAACAGTTGCCTTGTGCTCCACAAGTGTGAGCTGGTATGAGTTTTGGGTGCCACTGAAATGCAGGTAAGGGAATGTCGGGCTGGTACACCAGGGCATGCTTTCACACAGAGATGGAACCATGTGTTTGGGTTACCTGTGTTTTACATGATCCCCGCTCAGACTCCATGCAGGAGACTGTGCTCCTCCAGCACCCATGGAAGGTCAGTCCCAGTGGCTGTGGTAATATGATTATAACTGAGAGACTGGAAAATGCTCACAGGTCAGGGCCCAGGTGAACACCTTCCACCCAGGAGGATCATCCCATTGGCAGGTAGGGGATTGCAGGAGAAAATGTTCTATACCTCACAGAATCATAGAGTCATTTAGGTTGGAAAAGACCTTTAAGATTATCAACTCCAATTACAAACCTAACACTTCCAAGTCCACCACTAAGCTATGTCCCCCAGCACCACATCTAAACATCTTTTAAGCACTGCCAGGGATGGTGACTCAACCACTTCCCTGGGAAGCTTGTTCCAATGCTTGATAACCTTTTGGTGAAAAAATTTTTCCTAATATTCAATTTAAATCTTCCCTGATGCAACTTGAGGCCATTTCCTCTTGTTCTATCCCACATTACTTGGGAGAAAAGACTGATCCTCATCTTGCTACAACCTCCTTGCTGGTAGTTGTAGAAAGCAATGAGGTCTCCCCTCAGCCTCCTTTTCTCCAGGCTAAACAACCTCAGTTACATCAGCTGCTCCTCAGAGGACTTGCTCTCTAGACCCTTTTCCAGCTTCACTGCTCTTTTTTGGATATGGTTCAGCACCTCAATGTCTTTATTTTAGTGAAAATGTCTTTGCGTAGCATACTTTAAGGGAAAAATCTTTCAGAAAGAAAAGCTTTACAACAATGGAATAACTGCTTTGGTGGGCTTTTCTCCTCTGAGCCATTCATCAGGAGTCAGGAGCAAATGGAAGCATTTATTCTCCTCTGTTTTCTCCTCTGTGGGTGCCTTTCACCCTTGCAAAGGTAAGCAGGGCAGTTCAGTATGAGTTTTGATCCAGGCTGATAGAACTTGTGTTTGAATTGTTTACCAGCTGGTAAAACAGCATCTTGGCACATACACCCTGTTCCTCTTCAACATAACAAATGAAAACAACCTCTGAAGTTACGGGCCCTTACCTAGAACATGTGCAGACTGAAGATGAATAATACATTGATTAAGAGACAAATGAGAACAACGCTTAAAGAAAAAAAGTTCAGCTATGAGTAAAGTTACTAAGAAAAGTGAAGAAAAAAGCAATCCACTTTGCACGACTTCATTTAAGAGTGATTTAGTCTTGCAACTGAAAGTGCCCTTGACCTGCTGACATTTCTATGGAGTACAATAGGGAAAATGACTGAAAAATAATCTAATCCATGTCAATCTCCGATGTTTTATACAATGTGATACCCAATTTCTTTTCCCTCATGTGTACAACAGATTCATCCAATCATGTAAATTATCCTGAAATTTCAGACTATCTTTCAGTATTTGATAGGAGAATATGTTGCATATGAACTTATATCTATCTCTCTTTTTGTGCAGGCAGTGGGCTTATGTAAGCATTTCTCTGATATTTTGAAAGACAGCTTGTTAGCAACAAAGCTCTCAGGAATCCTCCTATTCATTCCACTTGGTCTGGAACATTAGGTGTCTTATTACTTTGAACCCCAAGTTACTTTGTTTTTTTTAAAAATTATTATTATCATTAGTATTGCAAGTTCTTAATAATACTATTTCATTTTCAGTAAATTGGCGACATTAACAAGAGTCATACAGTATGAGTTCCCTTGGCAATAGGCTGGATGTAGTCCAAAAGGAATTAATTATTTAAATTAGAAGAACTGTATGCTTACTCCTCTGGCAGAGAAATGCTTTCATCTTTTTAAATTATTTAACTAATTACCCTGAAAGCCATTTTAAAACATGATGGGTTGTTGTTGTTCTAATGATGCCCTCTGGAGTACAGAGAGCACGAGCCCCTCCTATGATAGCACTGAGACTGGATGTCAGCATGGGGCTGGTGAAGGCTGTGTCTTTCTCTCCACTGCCAGGTTGTGTTTAATTTGTGGAGCTCTGTCTCTCGCTGAGTTTCAAGGGGAAATGCACTTGTGGTTACATAAACAGTTCAGCAGTGACCTGCTAGAACAAGCCACCCACAGCACCATTACAGACCAGGTACAACTCTGTTGAGTGTCTGCTGCAGTCCTTCCAAGTGAAGATACGGCAGACCTTCACTTTGAAGTTGCTTCTTCCTTTATTTTATGTTGTACACTGGTCTTGCCCCCTGCCAGCCCCACACAGTAGGTCTGAGCTCACTCTAAGGGGGAGTGTCTCGCTTATACGTTAATTCCATCCCCAATTAGGGAACACACACGTGTCATGTCCTTTGAGCCACCACAGTGAGCCTCTACTCTTGCTTTCAGTCTAGCATCAGCTTCTTTGTGCAATGCAGTAAAGACCCTCTGAGTCCCAAAGAAACCCCTACTTGCCATCACTTCCAAAATTTGGCTTTGCGTCTGCTTCCTCCTCTTCTCAGGCTGTGGTTTCACAATTGCTTTAACCTGACCAAAGTGCTGGATGCTCTGCTAAAACTGTCTCATCTTCTTGCATCCCTGCCACCTCTCCAGGAGGTCAGGGGCTGGAGCCCAGGACAAGTGGGGAGATGCTGGGAGACCTGGACTTATTCAGCCTGGAGAAAGAAAGGCTAAGGAGGAAGCTGTAAATTCTGTCCTCACCTACATAATAGGCGACATTAGAACCATAGAATGGTTAGAATTGGAAGGGACCTTAAAGATCATTGAGGTCCAGCCCCTCTGCTGTGGGCAGGGACACCTCCAACTAGACCAAGTTGCTCAAAGCCCCATCCAGCCTGGCCTTGAATACTTTCAGGGTGAGAAGATGAAGCCAGAGGTGTACAGTGGCAGTGAGCAAGGCAGGGGATGTAAGCTGCAGCAAGGTAAATGAGAACGAGATATAAGGAAAATAATGTTCACTGGCAGGTAAAACACAAGGACAGGTCCCCGTGTGAGACTGTGAAATTGCCATCCTTGTAGGCATCCAAAACATGGCTGGACATGGCCCTGAGCAACCTGAGCTAGATTCCAGTCTGGTGCTGCTGTGAGCAGGTGGTGAGATTGGATGACCTCCAGACATGCCTTCCACCCTAAATTATTCTACTTTTCTAATAGATAACTATGAAACCATGCTCTCAGGAGTGCCTGTCTCCACTTGCACTGCAGGTTTGCAGAGAAACCTCCCTCTGCTTCTCACTGCACGGTACCGGAGGCCTTTCCCCGAAGCACTCACCCCCCTGGGAAGGTGTCATCTCCCTCATCCTCTAGTGTGTCCCAGCAGAGCTAGCACAAATCAAGAGGACAGCAGCCTCCCTCCTGGCTGCCCAGACACAGGCTCTGCCAGAGTGCAGCACACAATAATATGCACACTGGGAACAAACAAATCTGGTGGACCATCTGCCATGCTCCCAGCGCATCACAGCCTCAGCAGGTGGCATGCACCCCTCTGTGATACCGCCTGGGCTGAGGCTTGCAACACTGCACCAGGGCTGTGCTTTTCTCCTCAGAGACTTCCAGAGTTCCCAGCAATGATCATCATCTCAGTAGGGCTCCATGTAGCTGCCTTGATTTCTCTAGACCTGACTGTAATTAAGACTGGCTAATGATATGCTTTTTAAAAGCCCATGTGGGAGGTGAGAAGGAAAATGGTGAACAGGCAAACTTGAATGAACTATTTCAAAATTAGAAGTAAGTTGCTGCCAAAGAAACACAATGATACTGTTATATTCCTTCATGTATCTCCATTAAGATGGTAATTTTTTAGATGTATTGTGAGTGGGGTCTTCAAGGAGTTGAAATTTAACTCCGTTTACTTCCTTAGACATGCACGAAGTGTAACTGCAGGTGCCTCGATTGGTCTGATTCTCTGCTGTCTAATTTCAGGACAAGATAAAACATCTCCGAAGATGAACTTACTGGGAAGACCTGTCTCTGATTGTTGACAAAATCTTTCAGCACAGAAGAATGGAGTTTGGAAAACGCATGCTATTATTTTCCCTACATTTATGGGTATTTTTATTATCTGATTAGACCTATGCTCTGCTTTCTTGTGCCATGAATAAACAGGCTATATGAGTGGGTCTGAGAACTGATGGTTCTCTACTTTTTACCTGGGCAAATTTAATTCTTCTCTGGTTTGTTTTTTTTTTTTTGTAATTGTTCACTCTGGAGAGCCAAAGGGAAGAGAAAGATTCAGTGAACACATTGCTTATATGCTCTAAAATTCTGTGGTCTGAACATATTCAGTGTTAGGTCTTTATTTTTGTAATGGTTGGTTCTTTCACCAATGAAAAGCCATAGTTTTCTGCAGGTTTAAAATGTCTGCACACCTCTTGCCTTGCACTGTGAGACAGATGATCCATAAGAGATTTAAACCCTCAAAGCTGCCCAGGGGGTGCCAACTTCTGCATGTGCTGTGGAAACACTTTCTTCTTTCAAATCCCTCCTTGAAAAGCACCTCACCTCTGCCAAGATGTCTTTAGATCTCTCTGGAATATCTAGGAAGTTGGAGACTGGCCACTTACAGAAATACCCAGCAGACTGAAAACTACCTTATTGCTTATCTTGATTTTAAATCCCTAAGCCTATCATCACCTGTGTGTCAGGCTTATTGCTTCAGCATTTGAATTGTATTCTCTTCCTTCAGAATCTCTTTTTTTTTTTTTTTTATCCACCATCTGCAGTGACAGCTAATGTTCTTAGACACCTCTGAAACAGGTAGTATGGGATATTGCAGCTGATAAAATCTGGGACTCTTGTATGGGTTGCCACATGCCTCACTGGGACACATTAAGTGCAAAGCCTGCATTTAGGAAATTCCAGGAGAGAAGTGGCTGTGCTGCGCTTTTTGGCCACAGATGGAACTGCTGGAGTCCTGCTTCACTGATGCTGATTTGACATTACATTTCTCCAGAAGCAGAACTGGAATCTCTCTGTTCTTGTACCTGGTTGCTGCATCCTGCCCCTGGGCTGCACTCTGCCTCCCATCCTGTCATACCTGGCGTCTTTATACCAGTGATAATGAAAATACCAAATCAGTCTACACCCAGAGCACACCCCTGAGAAAGCCCAATTGCTCCTTAATGCTGGAGCACTAAAACCTTTGAAAATGGCTTCCATTCTTCCACCAACCTTGTAGTGCATATTTCTGTACCTTATGTAAAAATATGTCATGTAAGACAATAAAGCCTTACTAAACCTAAATATAACCTAGCTATTGCTTAGCTAAGCTGTACTTTAGCTCAACTATTTCCTAATCACAAGGCTTGTTACTCTGCCATTGCAGGGGATTAGGTTAGTCTGATGTGGTTTTTTTTTGACAAGACCATTTTCATTTTGTCATCCTGCTTTTTTTCTTGCTATTTATCATCTTGTTATGTTCTAGATGCTTTACTGATATTTCCAACGTTTTTCCAAGAATTGAAGTTGGGGTGAGTGACCTATGATCCCCTTACTCTTCCTTTCAATATTTTTTTTTAAAGAAAAATATTTTTTATCCTTTTCCAATGCTTTGAATAGCATGTTTTCACTGAGAAGCCCAAAGTGTTCTCTGCCCCTTTGGAGTCGCAGAGGGGGATTTGAGGAGCTCAGAAGGGCTATGGGATGTCTGTAACTGGAGTGTGGAACTGGGGATATGTGTAAACAGAAGGCCATCTGCATGATGGTGATCCCCACATACAGGCTTTTTCTCTCCACTTCCCCTAACTACTGCTTGAGTAGGAATTACACACAAGTGTAAAGACAAAGTCATATCTGTTTATGTAGAACTCATTATAGTCAATGCTGGCAGTGCTAACCCCTCCAACTGAAGGCTTTTAATTAGTAACAGATTAACCACTGTGGAAATACACCTTAATAGCCACCTTCTGTTGTTGATGTGAACATGCTTTTCTGACCCACTGTAATCAATGAATCAAAGGTAAACAGTAGGTATTGCCAAGTAGAGAGTATTCTGAGGCATTTACTGTTTCCCCCAGATGGAGAGTGCTGTTGGTCTCACTATCAACAGAGGCAGACAGAGACAGATCCACGGTACTGAAGGGGGGTACTGTTAGTTCTCCTGCATGTGTATGAGGATGTCTTGCAGCAATCGTCATCTCTCTGATGCTGAGAGATGACAGCCTTGCAACAGATTAAAATGGAAGAATGGGTAATAATCCTTACCTTTTTAATGGGAGACACAGGTTTGTGAAGAAGTTCTTGTTGATATGGAATGTTTTTATGAGCATTTTTCCCTGAACAAACAAAACACGGACACTTTTCACTGAGCAATCAGGACTGTTCTTGCATTCTTGGCACAGGAAAACATCTCCCAACACTGTTGTGGAAAGATGGAAAGACCATGCACCATAAGGAAGCTCAAGCAGACTGGCAGGCCTGTCCTGCACACATTGTCCCAACAGACAGATAACTTAGGCATAGTGGTTCATTCTCATCTTTGATTTAAAATAAAAAGTGCCAAAATTAAGTAAATCTCATTATGGCAGACAGCTGTCTGTCCTCGGTCTAATCCAAGCATCTCGTGAGATGGTGCTGTACATTTAATGGGCACAGGTAACCAGTAGTTGTCTTGTTGAGCTGAGTTTAGGGCTGGGGTAGGAGCTGTTGGGGACACTCGCACCAAGGAGGCAATATCACTTTGTCATCCCTGGAGCGTATGAATGTTTCTAGCTAGGAATGGTGTATTATATTATTAAAATATTATTTAAAATATTATAGATTATTAATATTGTAAAATATTAACTTGTTTTTCATCAAAACAAGAAGGAGATGCCCGAGTCTGAAATGATGAAATAGCTTGTAGGTAGGCAGATCCCTCCTAAAGTATGTATGGGATGTACACACATGGGATGTCCAGGCATTGCTAACCTGCTTGGAATAGCAGGTTCACTTCCCAGTAATTCCCAACAAACATGGAATGCTTTGGTGAATACTCGGGTCCCATTCATTTTCCTGAGCAGCTCCACTTACCCATGCCAACTGGACGATCTTAAGCTACACAAACATTTGCTGCTGCTCAGGAAAGGAAACCTACAATAAAGCATTTAAGTGACTATGTTGCTTAAAATATAGAATGCTTTTCATGCATGCAGACAAAGTCTTTATTCATGATCATTAAAATTGCTGTTTGTATTGATGAGGAGACTGGTGGCAATATCTGGCATTTGTACATATAATTTGGGTAACCAAGTAAAGTTTTTGACACCACTTAAGTTTCACTTCCTTGTATTTATGACATACTTAAATCAGTATCATCTTACACACACTACAAAATTGCCCATATACTCTGGAAGGACTGTAGAGTGAAAGTTATTAGTTCCCTACCCTCAACTTCAAGCTTAAAATACACTGTGGTGATCTGTTAAACCCACATGGGAGAGAGTGGGAAGAAAAATAGCAAGGTTAAGTCTGAAAAAAAGCGTGAATATTTTCAGCAAAATTTAGTGTGGAAAAGTTACAGTATAAACTGAAAACATAAATAACAATCACAGAATCACTGAATCATAGAATCACAGAATACCAAGTTAGAGGAGACCTTAAGGACTGTCTAGTCCAACCTTTCTTGGCAAAAGCATGGTCTAGACAAGCAGTGCCCCATCCAGCTGAATCTTAAAAGTGTCCAGTGTTGGGGAATCTACCACTTCCCTGGGGAGAAGACCGGGCTGGATGGGGCTTTGAGCAACTTGGTCTAGTGGGAGGTGTCCCTGCCCATGGCAGGGGGCTGGAACAAGATGATCTTAAAGGTCCCTTCCAACCAAAACCATTCTGTGATTCTGTGACTCTGGATCTAAGCAGGAGCCATTGTAGCAGTGAAGGATTCTGTGAACCCAAAGAGCATTACAGACACTGGAGTTTTTGAGCTCGTGCTTTGCTGCAGGTCAGGAAGGCCAGGAGAGGGAGTGAATTTGCTACTGACACAATGATGCTTTCATAGAATAGTTTGGGTTGGAAGGGACCCGTAAAGGTTATATAGTTCAAACCCCCTGCAATGAGCAGGGACATCTTCAGCTAGATCAGATTGCTCAGAGACTTGTCCAACCTGAACTTGAATGTTTCCAGGGATGGGGCATCTACCACCTCTACCGCTCCAGGCAACCTGGGCCAGTGTTTCACCACTCTCCATATAAAAATTTTCTTCCTTATATCTAGTCTAAATCTACACTCTATTATTTTAAAACCATTACCCCTTGTTCTATCACAACAGGCTCTACTAAAAAGTCTGTTCTCGTCTTTTTTATATACCCCCATTAAGTATTGAAAGACCCCAATAAGATCTCCCTGGAGCCTTCTCTTGTCCAGGATGAACAACCCCAGCTCTCTCAGATTGTCTTCACAGGGAGAGATGCTCCAGCCCTCTGATCATCTTCCTGGCCCTCTGCTGGACCCTTTCCAACAGGTTCATGTCTTTCCTGTGTTGAGGACTCTAGAGCTGTACACAGTACTCCAGGTAGGGTCTTACGAGAGCAGAAGGGCAGAATTACCTCCCTTGACTTGCTGCATGCTTCTTTTGATGCAGCCCAGGATATGGCTGGCCTTTTGGGCTGTGAGCGCACATTGTCAGCTCATGTCTAGCTTTTCATCCACTAGTACCCCAAAGTCCTCAGCAGGGCTGCTCTCAATCCCTTCATCCCACAGCCATGTTGATACTGGAGGTTTCTCATATTTTCTCTGATCCTGTTGTGAGATAGAAGGAGTTTACATCCCTCTAGTAAAGTTTTTTACATTTGGCTGGGTGCCTTCCTAGGCCTGGGGAAAACTACTTCTTACATTTGTCTTCAGCTCATCCTGCCATCCGTATATTCCTCTTCCATGTTATTGACTGCCTGTACAACCCTTAATTTTTGTCTTTCCAACATGACTCTTAAGCTTTGAGTCTAAGTTGTATGGATAGAAGCTGGAAAAACCTTCACTCTGAGAACTTAGTCTCATTTCCAACCACAGATACTCATATACTTGAGATAAACAGTATCCAAGTAAATATAAGGTGCCTTCTCAAAAGCAGATCCAAAGATATCTGCACAGGGAGTCTTGAGACATGTTTGTCAGTGCCACATTAACTTCTGTATTTCCTAATACCTAAACAGACAGTTGTGCAAATTCGGCATTGATTTAGCTCAGGTTTTAGCTGATATTGATTATACTTTGTTTGCTACTGTTTACAAGTTAGTGATCACAGACATGTAGCAAACAGATCCAGATGGTCTTGACCATCACCACAAGTAACCTAGGCATACACAGATACATCCATCACAGTCTGGCCAGTGTGCACTGATATTAGCAGGCAAGAGTAACCCTATGCCTTTTGCGGGAGAGGAATCATCAGAATTACCTCTTATTCAGTAAAAATGCCTTTTTCATGCATATTTTCTTTGTTAACCCTGAGAAGATTTGTGTGGTTTTATTCGGTATCCTGGCTTTATACATTCGACCTTTTTTTATGACATCTTAGAAAGTCATCCAGCTGCTGGGAGACAGTGGCCATGGAGGTGACTGAGATGGCAAGCTGAAAGGAATGGCAGGACATCAATTGTGGTGGTCCCTTTGGGCCCCTGAATATTTCAGTTTGTGGAAGATCTGGTGCTCAGTAACTGTTTCTAAATCTGGCCATTCGTTGGAGATATTTATTCCTGATTTAGTCAGTTATTTCCACTGTACAGGGAGGGGGCAGATATGAGCAGCAGAGCTCTTTAGGTCTGTCCTGTTCTTCATATTTCTTCAGCTGTTGAACAGTGTTCTAAACTCAGACTATATCATTACTACAAACCAGACTAGAGACAGATAATCATTCCTCAGGAACAGCAAATTATGTAGATATTACCTGTGTTTCTTTTTTCACTAATGCCGAGGGACTTTCTACTTAGAAGGAGGTCAGCTCCATGGTTAAGAAGGAGGAGCCTCTGACAGGGTGAAATCCTCCTGTCAAAACTTGTCTTCATCCAAACCTGTTGTGTCGGGTTGCCCAGAGCAACTCCAGAAGCTTTTGCTGAATCTACTGAATGATTTCTTCCCAAATACTTCTTAGATGAAAAATGAAAGCATTTAGTTTTGACAGTTTCTGAACTGGAAAAGTAACTTTAAAAACTTTTTTCAAATGTTTTCTGATTCTTATAATACCTCCCCCCGCTCACTAATGTGCAGCTTTTCAGCTGGAGTCAGACAAAGCACACTGGTCACTTGGACAACCTTTCAGCTCATTTACTGAGAAAATGAGGAGTGGTTTTCTGGTGATGTCTTTCATTCAAAGGGCAAATTTGAAACTGCTTGTTAGCACTGCTCTGGCATGGTGTTTTATTCACTTGGGAGCAGATCTGGGAATCAGGGAAGGGTGTGGAAGTCTATGAACAGGCACCAACTCGCCTTAAAAAGGAAAGGATCCCATCCCATGCACACTCACTTCAGCTGAGTCCTGCTTTTGGTGACTGAAACTCCTGAATGCCATGATAGTGCAAGGAGTGGATGAAATAATATGATGCATGGAAAATTCTGGTAATCAATTGCTATGAAATATTATCAATATTCTTACTCTTAAGAAACCTGTTTGAGTTTTGCTTTTTTTCTACATTCTTCAGGTGTGCTTAAGGGTATCGAAAGGTGTGAGAGAGCGGCTGTTCCCAGATCTGAGATGGAAATTAGTCACCTCAGTCAGAGGAAGCCTTGCATCTTTTGGACTTAGGTAGTATGAGCAGAGGAGAGTGACCTAGCAAGGTGAAATATGCAGTTATTTACTTGATAAATTGAATGCACATTTTCAAAACACTGCAGGGGGAAGGTTGTGGTCCTGATCAGAATCAAGAAGGGACATTTCCAGTGAAATAGAAGTGGAAGAAAACAAACGTGAAACCACACATAGGCCACAAGATGATGAACTGCAATGTGGAATCTGCAGGTGTCTAAAGAACATTATTTATAGCTTCTTTTGCCCTTAGACCTGAAACAAAACACTTTGTTAAAGATCCCAGCTCCTCGCTGGTCATGACCAGCCTGTAGTATTTCTGCAGTTGGTGAGTTGTGAGAAACAGAGATAGAGAAGGACCAATGGGACTGTAGTTTGTGCAGTGCCGCCTTGCCCTTGTAAGTAAAAGCACGATGGACCCCTGGTGCCTTCTCACCTGGCAACTCAATAGCCAAAGAAAATAAAAAGTGGCCAGCATTTATCATGATCAGTGCAGATAGCCGCATGGATGTCTATTGGTTTAGCCATCCTATACTGTTTTCACTTTTTGCATACGCATTAAGTAAAATATGAGGAGCGGGGACTGTTACAGGCAGTAACACAGTCTAGAGTGTCTCAGTGGATGGACCCATGCAGTGGTTGCTGCACATCCCTATTCCCCATACTCCCATATTGCTGTCAGTCCATGCAGCAGCAGGGAGAACAATGAGGGCAAGTAACGGGCAGTGGCTGGTGTATCTTTTCCACTGAAAGGAAATCCAATTTTAGTATCACAGATGGTGCAGAGAAAGGTTGAGAATACTTTTTATTTTTGTTTCTTAAATGAAGGGTGGTGGGCCACAGGCTTCTCAGAAGCAAGAGAAAGTGCTTTTAGTAAGCTGTTGCTCAGAGTGACAGCTCATTGACACTCAGCAGGGATGTCTTTCATTGCCTCTGAAGTGAATGTTATCTGAAATGTTTAATAATGAGAATATGGAATAAGGAAATTAACTGTCCCTTCAAATACCTCTATAGCTTTGTAGGTCTCTGGTCCCCAGGATTTCCCCAGGAAGCTTTCTGGAAACCTACACTGGAATTTGTTGAGAGGACCTAACTTCCTTTTTTTTTCCTGGTTCTAAGAGAGGAGCTTGGTTCCCTGAGTAGTTTCCTAATTCTTGGACCCATGCAGCCATTCCAGGGTGGCCACATTGCACTGGCCTGGGGTCACAGGGCTGCCTTTTACGAAACCTTATTCTTCCCATAGGTGCTGTTTGCTCACCCTGACTCTATCCCTGGCCAGAAGCTCAAGGGATAAGGAATAATTGCTTAGAGCGACATCCTAGCACCATTCACAAGCACTGAGGATACCACAAAGCCAACCTTTTCACCTTTTCACCTTCAACTCCAGCAAGAATTTTTGGTTTTAAGCATTTAAATATGGCACTGAAAAAGGAAACAAAAATACACAACTTCTGTCTAATTGAGGAATACCGATATTCTTTTCAAACCTCTGCAGGGTCTGTGACATTCAATGCTTATTGAAAGATAAAGTGCCCAAAACTGAGCACTATTTATTCTATTATGTGAGGGACAGTCTGCAGCCCTGGACATTCACCTTAAGACCTAAAAAAATCAATGACTGAAATGTTGTGACTGTTCAAAAAGTGGCCAAGCTCACTCTGATGAAGCAGTTCATGGGGAAGAAACAGGTCCCTCCCCAAAATAGCAGATGGTACTAGACCAAGCTTGAGATGCTGTTTCCCCGAGTGTCTATGCTACCCATCTACAGCTCTGCTGAGGGCCACATGTGCACATGGATGGGAAAGACAGAAAGCAACACCAGAATTCTTTCTCCCTGGCAGGATCAATTTTGAACAATTCGATTTTGCATCTTGTAGCAAACTGAGAGGTACTGTAATCCAACAGAAAAGGGGCACTTGAAATCAGGGGGCCTAGGACAGAAAAAGACTCCAAGCTGTTGTAGCACATTTTTAACATGTGATTTTATGTTAGCCAAGGGCAAATCGTGGGGGGGATTTTTCTGATCCTTTCTGATTTGATGGCTATTTGTGGTTATTATTTCAATAGGTGCATTTCAGAGAAATCAAGAGAGTACACAGTAACTTTGAAGTGCAATATATTACTTTTCAAATATGCCAGTTTGCTGCCCAGAACATTCCCTATTGCTGCTCATAAACCCTAATTTTGCTGGATGTCAGGTCAAATTGAAAATACAAAACATAGCCACTGCTCAGATAATCTTCATCCTCACTTATGGCTGAATGTAAGTAGTGTGAAGTCAAGTTCCCTGTGACTCTTGCAAAAGCATTGCTGTCTCTGAGCACTCCAGTAATGCCTGTTTTCTTAGACCAAAAGTAGCAGAGATGACAGGTGACTAATGAAGGCAGAGAAAGATCTGTCTGTTAAATTCTATGCAAAATGAATTGCATATGTAAAACACTGTAAAGTGAATGCAGTCTAGTTTTATTCCTCATTGTGCTTACAGGTCCTGTGTGCCCAATATTCCTGTATTGTAGGGGGAGATGTTGCTGTTTTGTTATAACAAGGGAAGTTATCAAGGATCAAAATCCATATCCTTGTATTTTAGCTAATTATCTGCAGGTACTTTGCTGGTGGAGGATGAGGCGAGGCTAGTTATCCCCTGATAACACAGGGCCAGAGCACATCAGTGGTCCACTCCATGTGCTGGCTCCAAGTTTTCTCTCCCTTGGGTCAGTATGTCTTAAGTGTGAGGAGCATAAGAATGTTGAAGTGTGGCCAAGGGTTCATTATTCTCCCTATCATCTTCTTTCCATGTTCATCACAAAATAGTGCAGTTTGCTGGTGTTACCTTGGCCCAGGGTGATAAGTTTTCCTCTTGGTAGAACTTTGGTAGAACTAGTTTCAAGCAGAACTGATTTAGAGTATCTACAGCTGGTACATTGTGTTGCCTTTGGTTTTATGGCAGGCTTCCTGAACATCTGTAAAGTTTTCACTTTTTCTGTTAAATCATCATGTTCTTGCTATACTCCCCTAGTTCCACCATGGAGCTGAAATTCCTGAGCAAATCAGCTCAGCACTCCTGCTCTCTTCCAGCTCTTTAAGCTCCTTTCCAAAAACCGTATAAATCTTCTACTAGGTCTTTGAACTTAAATGGTTATTTAAGAAATCACTGGCCTGGCTTTAAAAGCATTTTTGAGTAGTTATTCTTATTTGCAGTTGTAGGGAATTTGCAAGAGCATAGCTTGGAACTATCCTCTCAGCTAAAATAATTTTTCCACCCTCAAATAACTGCTCTTAACCCATAGGTCACTAAGTAGACTTGCACTATTTCCCATAAGAAGATCTCATAGTTATGATAAGAAGATAATAAAGAATTTTTACAAAAAATTCTATTTTAGATATCTAATATTTACAATTAAACAAAAAGACTGTGGTTGTTCCTGGCTTTTCATTTTACAGAAGAGGGCAGAAGGGAAGGAAAGAAATGAGGTAACACAAACACCTTCCTATTTACTCTCATTCTTGCCTGCCCTCTAACATGTCCTAAATTGTGCACAGTTAACTGCTCACCTAAACCTCACCACTCCCAAAGTGGGGGAGCAATGACTGTGCAAGTTTTATTAGCAGCTGTGAATAAAGAGACCTGTTTGGCAGCCCTGTTCAGAGCTAAGTCATTGGCTTGGTTCCTGTAACAGAGATTTGCCCCTTCAAGTGCTGCTGAAATAATTGAGTTTATTTTCCTGAAAGAGAAAAATGAGTTAGACAGGTGCAGCTGACTAAGATTTTCCATGAGACATTCTTCAAGCGTTGCTGGTGTTTCTTCTTTAAAGTCTGGAGACAAGGGAATGATTATAGAGAAAATACTTTGCAATAAGCAAATATTTAGGTCTGTCTAAGTAGGTTGACTAGAGGTTGGGATTTTTTTGCCTATAGGTCTGGGGAAAGGTCTGTGCTCGCCCACATGAAAGGCCCTATTGTCTCTCACTGCAAATACACACAGTAGGATCTCATCTGTATGACCTGTCAGGGATTTCCCAACTGTAATGCTTTGAGGAACCCACAACAATTTATTGTCATTTAGGCAATTATTCTGTCACCTGATGAACTGTCCCCACCTGGGATAGGGAATTGGGAAAAAACAAGAAAACCTGAGGGTTGAAATATAAACATATTTAATAGAACAATGCTAAATAACTAACATTAATAATACTAAAAAGCCAATATTGATCCCAATACCAATATAAAATATACAAGAATTGCACTCAGCTCACTCTATCAGCAGGAAGCTGTGCACTCCCAGCAGGGGACAGCAAATGTTGGACACTGGGAGTGCTACAGCTTCAGGAGAAAGGGAAGGGTTTGAGGGTCCAGCACTCGGACAAGAAGTTCTCAGGACAGTAGCTATCATGGAAGAGAGAAAACTCCTCAGTAAACTTTCTAATTTGAATTGAACAAGGCATTCATGGCATGAAATTATTTTGTTGGCCAGCTTGGGTCAAGTGTCTGGCTTTCACTCCTCCTTGACCAGCACCTGGCAAGGCTTGAAAATACTGAGAACTTCAAACCCACATACCGTAGCTGTCTATAAAATATTTTCACAAATTCAGAGTCTTCTAAAAATGCAGGTTTCCCTAGCATTATAAGAGAACTTACTGAAAAATTAAACTACTGAAAGAGAAAATAATCCTGTGTCACTCAAACCAGGACACCAACCCAAGCCACAATGGCAGAAGCATTTTTCACCCAGCCTAGCCAGTAGCCAGAGCTCTCCAGCAGTGGCAGTGTGCCCCAAGCCCTCTCAGGTAAAATGTTGGTTCCTTTCCCTCCTCAGGGAGTGCAGAACTGAGATGGGAAATGGTGGGAGGAAGAGCTGCTGCTTCACTCCTGCCATGTTTGCAAAGTGCGTGGAGGCCCACCAGTTCCTGATGCTGAGATGACTCTGTGAAGGGATCCTAATGGCATCTTCTGACAGTTCATTAGTGCCATCAAAGCATTCAACCCATCCATTAAACACCATTAAACAGCATTACACTTAGTGAATTTAATCTTAGTTTAGGATTGCATTTCTGTCTTTGGGTGTCTGCACAGAGGCGTTGGCAGCAGGGGACTGCAGGATGGCCTCTGTGAGGAGAGGTCAGGGATGCCCAGTGCTGGACATGGCTGCTTCCAGCTCATTCCAGATGGCTCCAACAGACTCACCACAGGACACAGCTGAGCCCCGCAGCCAAAATGGTTCCTTCCCAGAGGAGAAAGCATATTTAAGAAATGACAAAAAAAGCCCTGCGTGGCAGTTGTGAGAGGGAGGAGTGAAAAAATGTGTGAGAGAAGCACCTCCACAGACATGGAGTGAAGAAGGTGGGGAGGAGGTGCTCCAGGTGTTCATAGAATCATAGAATCATCATAGAATCATGGAATGGTCCAGGCCAGAAGGGACCCCTAGGGTCATCTAGTCTGATCTCCTCACAGTCAGCAGGGACACCCTCAACTAGACCAGGTTGCCCAGGGCCTCATCAAGCCTCACCTTGAATACATCCAGGGAAGGGACCTCAACCACCTCCCTGGGCAACCTATTCCAGTGTTCTACCACCCTCATAGTAAAGAACCTGTTCCTAATATCCAATCTAAATCTGCTCTTCTCCAGTTTGAAGCCATTGTCCCTCTTCCTGTAACTGTAAGCCTTTGTGAACAGACTCTCCCTGGCTTTCCTGTAGCCCCCTTTCATGTACTGGAAGGCTGCTATTAGGTCTCCCCAGAACCTCCTCTTCTCCAGGCTGAACAACTTCAGCTCACTCAGCCTGTCCTCGTAGCAAAGATGCTCCAACCCCCTGATCATTTTCATGGCCCTCCTCTGGATCTGCTCCATCAGGTCCATGTCCTTCCTATATTGAAAGCTCCAAACCTGCACACAGTACTCCAGGTGAGGTCTCACCAGAGCAGAGCGAAGTGGCAGAATCACCTCTTTGGATCTGCTGGCAACACACCTTTTGATGAAGCCAAGGATGTGATTGGCCTTCTGGGCTGCAAGTGCACTCTGCCTGCTCATGTCCAGCTTCTCATCCATCAGCATCCCCAAGTCCCCTTCCTCAGTACAGCTTTCTAATACCTCACATTCTAGTCTGTATTGATAGGATTGTTCTGGCCTAGGTGCAGAACTCTGCACTTGCTCTTGTTGAACTTCATGAGGTTCACCTGGGCTCACCTCTCCAGCCTGTTCAGGTCCCTTTGTATGGCATCCCGTCCCTCTGGTGTATCAACACTACCACACAGCTTGGTGTTGTCTGTAAATTTGCTGAGTGTGAACTCAATTCCTTTACCTATATCATTGATAAATGCGTTAAACAGCACCGGTTCCAGCACGGACCCTTGAAGGACACCACTTGTTACTGCTCTCCATCTAGACCTCAAGCCATTGAGTACCACCCTCTGGTTGTGACCATCCAGCCAGTTCCTTATCCACTGAACAGTCCACCTGTCAAATCCATATCCCTCCAATTTGGTGAGCAGGATGTTGTGGGGGACCGTGTGAAAAGCCTTACAGAGGTCCAGATTGATTACATACATAGGTTGTTCAATATATTCACCCTATCATCGAAGGCCACTAGGTTAGTCAGGCAGGACCTGCTCCTAGTAAAGCCATGCTGGCTGTCCTGAACCACCTCCCTGTCCTCCATGTGCCCAAGCTTGGCATCTAGAAGGATCTGTTCTATATCTTCCCAGGCACGGAGGTGAGGCTGACAGGTTGGTCGTTCCCAGGGTCCTCCTTTCTACCCTTTTTAAAAATGGGTGTGCTATTTCCTTGCTTCCAGTCCACAGGGATTTCACCTGACTGCCACGACTTTTCAAATATCATGGAAAGCGTCTTGGGAACTAAATCAGCCAGTTCCTTTAGGACTGTGGGATGTATTTCATCAGGCCCCGTGGACTTGTATGTCTTGAGGCTCCTCAGCTGATCACACACCTTGTTTTCACTTACAGTGAGAGGGACTTTGTTACCTGTGGCCCCATGGAGACGAGCCCACGTTGGAGCAGTTTGTTCCTGATAGACTGTGCCCTGAAGAAAACACCCATGCCAGATGAGTTCATGAGGGACTGTTACCTGTGGGAGGGACACCATGCTGGAGCAAGGGAAGATTGTGAGGAGGAAGGAATGGCAGAGACAAAGCAGCATAAACTGACCATAAACCCCATACCCCCATTCCTCCTTCCCCTTTGCCACCCAGGGAAGGAGATACAGGAGTTATGAGTGACCAAGCCTGGAAAAGGAGGGAGGGAAAGGTGTTTTTAACTATGTTTTTGTTTATTTTGGGGTTTTTGTTTGTTTGTTTGTTTGGGTTTTTTTAATTATTGTCTACTTTATTTCAAACTGGCAGTAAGCTAAATTAATCTGTTGCAGTACAACTCTCCATTCACATCGTGCTGCTGGAAACACCAGCTTCTGCCTTGTCAATGCTCAGAAAAGTGTCAGAGTTACCTTGCTGCACCCTGAACATCAGCTTAATGGAGAGGAAACTCTTGGAGGCACTCATCAGCCTAAGCTTGCAGGAGAGGGGAGGAGGACAACATAATTAACTGGCTTTGGGACAAAAGATACATGACCCCCTAGGCTGCTGTCACCTGTTTCTGGAACTAGAGGATGGTTTTTGCCACATTTAGTCCTCCCAGGGAACACAAGCTTTACTGTATGTGCACAAGAACACTTAGGATGATCATTTGTACAATGATGTGCAGCTTTTGCTGACCCAGAAGCTAAATTCTTGCCCTGACAGAAAAATTGGGCCCCTTACTCTGGAGTAACAAATGAGGAATGGTGATGGAAGCATGGGCTCAGAGCTGGTAGGAGGCAGTTGTCAAGCTGGAAGGAAAAGGATTATTCTTTACCCAGAAACATCCACCATCCAGGAGAGGAAAGGTTTAACAGGCATATATTTCTTTTTTCTTCTTAGCCACTGAGCCCTGGAAGGACTTCAAAGAGGAAGGAGACGTCTGGGATTCACACTGGAATGAGGAGGAGGGAACGGGTTCTTTCTTGGCTGAAGGGGATAGATTTGTGGTTTCTGAGCTAATGACTTTATATGCAGAGGATGGGAGGGACAGAGAGTTTCTCAGCAAGGAGTAGGAAGGTTTATCTGCATGCAAAGGACTGTGACACTAGTGATGAGTGAGGTAAGAAAATGTTTGTCAGTTGAAGATCCCATTGGTGCCTATTTGGCCTGAGTCACTTTGTAAACATGTCCCGCTCATGTTTGGCCCCAGTTGTCTGCTTGTAAATGAAGAATAACCTCACTTGATAGTTATTTATTTGTTAATTAAGAATCAATTCTAGTCCTTTTTTGCAAAGAAATCACTGGGATGTGCCCAAGCTCTCTTCTCTGCACTAGGGAATACAAGCATTCTGGCTTAGTTTTCCTGGGTAGTTGGGTTCACAATTTTCCCCATGAAGAGGATGCTGTGGGTGGTTTTGTCAACAATTATCATCAGGAAGGGCATGTTGAATTTGATGTGCGGAGGAGGAGGAAATTGTGCAGAGAGTGGTACAATTTCCATCAGGGTCGCTGCAGCAGCCTCTGTACCATTCTCACTAACATCCACCACGGCCTTGTGAATTGCCTGGAAGGGAAGCAAAAATTAAAATCTAGGTACAGAAGAGTGAGAAGCAGTTTGGGACAAGTTTGCTTACTTTAGCACTGTGAAAAGGCAATTTTTAAAAGAGAGCACAGAATGAATGTAGAACTGCTATGAAAAAGGTACTCATGTCCAGCTTTTCCAAGACAAGAAAAAGTTTGGTCTGATTTCCGGGAGACTTTCTGTCAAGACTCTGACAGAGTCAAACTTGGCTTCTTGCAAAGACTGAGCAGCACAGAGAACTTTTTTTGTTCTGTTGATTCTCAGAGTATGATTTTGTCCTGTGTATTTAACACAGAAGAAGAAAGTTTTCATTTTGCATTGATTTCTGTATATGCAAAAAAATTCTTTCTACAAAGACATAATAGTGACAAGCTTCATAAGGTGTCTTTCTGTAACACAGTCCACTGGTATGACTCTATGGGGTTTTCTGTGGTAGGCATAGCAAATTCATATTTCTGAGTTCACATCTTATTTCATTGTCTATGTTTAGATCTCTGTGTTTTATCTTCATTGTTCAGAATGCATTTGAAATTTCCTTCATGAGGTGCTGCTACCCTTCTTCTATTGTAAGTTGTCCTATATCTGTAATCCAGGTGTTTACACATGCAGTAAGATGTTCAGTGTGAGGAATCACAAAATTATTAAATAGTATAGGTTGGAAGGACCTCTAGAGGTCATCTAATGCAACCGACCACTTAAACCGAGTCAGCTCTGAAATAAGGTAAGGTTGCTTAGGGTCTCATCAAGTCAGGCTTTGAGTACCTCCTAGGATGGAAATTTCATAGCCTCTCTAAGTAACCCATCCTAGTTTTTGACCACCATCATGGTGATTTTTTTTACATAATTTCTGATGATAATTTCCCATTTTCTATATTTTCTGCATTGTCTTTTCACAGAAACACAGAATTGTAGGGTTTGGAATGGACCTTCAGAGATCATCTAGTCCACCCCCCCTGCCAAAGCAAGTTCACCTAGAATAGGTTGGACAGGAAGGCATCCAGACAGGTTTAGATATCTCCAGGGAAGGAGACTCCACAACTTCTCTGGACAGCATCTTCCAGTGCTCTGGCACCCTCAAAATAAAGTTTTTCCTCATGTTAAGACTGAATTTCCTGTGTTCTAGCTTCTCCCATTGCCCCTTGTCCTGTCACCAGGCACCACTGAGAAGAGTTGGACCCCATCCTCTGGACACCAGTCCTTCAGATATTTCTAAGCATTGATGAGATCCCCTCTCAGTCTTTTCTTCTCCAGGCTAAACAGACCCAGATCCCTCTGCTTTTCCTCTTAAGAGAGATTCTCCATTCCTCAATCATCTTTGTAGCCCTCTGCTGGACTCTCTCCCATGGTTCACTGTCCTTTTTGAACTGGGGGGCCCAGAACTGGACACAGTACTGCAGATGTGACTTCACTAAGGCAGAGTAGTAGAGGAAGATCACAGAATCACAGAATATCAGGGATTGGAAGGGACCTTGAAAGATCATCTAGTCTAATCCCCCTGCCCTTCACCTGCTGGCCCCACAGTTTTTAATACACCCCAGAAGACCACATGCCTTCTAGGCCACAAGGGCACACTGTTGCCTCAGGGCCAACTTGTTGTCCACCAGATCCTAGGTCTCTCTAAAGAGCTGCTTTTCAGGAGGTTAGCCTTTGACCTGTACCGGTGTATGGGGTTATTCCTCCTCTAGGTGCAGGACCCTACACTTGCCCTTGTCCTCTCACTGTGCACCTACAAGAAGAATCTCGGTCCATCTCACTGTGCCCTCCTAGTAGGTATCTGTAGCCAGCCCTAAGAACCCCTATTCACCTTCCCTTCTCCTGGCTGAACCTCTCAGAGTTTCCCAGCCTCTCCTCATACATCCTGTGCTCCAGCCGGATGTCTATCCTGTTCACTGGACTTGCTCTGCTGGACTTGCTCTGCTCTGGTATGTCCACATCTCTCTTGCACCGGTCAACCCAAACTGGATGCACAGTACTCCAGAGGTGGTCTCACAAGCACAGGATAGAAGGAAAGGATCACTTTCCTCATGACACAAGACATCTATTCCCTGGGACACTAGAGAAATCACTTTGCTCATCTGTGTGTCAGTTTTCTGTTTGTGAAATGGGGCTATCGCTGTCCCACAAATCCATTGTACTCAGATATGCAGTAACAAAAAGTCCGTATATAGGATAATGACTATTCCCAAACTGATGTCATTACTGTGACTCTTGTCATGCATTAATTATCTTGCACCAGCTTTTTGTAAAATTATTCCTGTTATCCTTTCCAGATCTGTTTTCTCTCTGAAGACTTTCAAGTGACTTTCCAGGATTGCTAGGCAGTACATAATCTAATATTAGACTGTAGAAACAAGAATCATGTAATGCCTAACCTTTTCCTTCCTTTATTACCATCAATGAACCATAATTACGTTCCAGAAGTGAGATGACCACATTTGCAGAGATAAAACACACATATAAGAAAGGCAGACAAATCCCTTGATTACTTACTTTGGAAACCTTCAGAAGGGTACTTTCTGCCACTCCAGAGAGATCAGCCTGGTCACTGAATACCTCTGTCACACCCATTTTCTCGAAGAGGCTCTTAACATCATAGGAGCCAGAGATGGAGAATTTTGGAAGGTCCAAGTAGATTTTTCTTTTCAAAAATAAATGAAAAACTTTAGTTTATTATTGCAAGGTCTCTCAATTCAATAGCTGTTACATGTATACACACACCCCAAATACCTGCAGAGTTAAGGCTTGGTTTTCTAAGGCAGTGATAAATCCTTTGATAGAGAAGCAGAAATTGAAGTACCCGTCCCACCGGCCGGAGTCTGACCAGTGGTGCAGGGACTGTGAGTGGGTTTATAAAGGTGACGGGCTGGAAAGTATCATCCAGACTGGAGAAAAAGAAATTGTATTTTATTTTGAACTATATCCTTCTTACTCAAAGCAGGATCCGGAGGGCTCTGTACCTCTGAACAGGATCATCACAGCCGGTAGCACCAAGGAGAGGGTTCCCTTTGGTTAAAGAATCACCCAATATCTTGCCTGAGTTAAAGAAATGGTGCAATGCTTGCTCCTCAGAGCTGTGCTTAGTAACTCTTTGTGGCATCCTAGGCTTTACCTAATGACCTGTTTGATATCTAAGCAAAGCAGCAGTTAAAAGATTACCTTTTTGTAAGTGATTGCATCCAATTTGACATTGTTTCTGTTAGCAAAGCATCCTCCACCTGCTTCATTGTCCCTTCATCGGGCAGAACAAAAAATGCGACAGCATTTCCCTTGTATGGCATTTCTAGTACCCAGCAAGACATCTTCTCATCCCTATGGATGTTAAAGGATTTGCTTTGATGCATCATTTTGACCTTAACAGAATTCTTGGCATCCAAAAAGAAGTCATCATCTCTGGTGGACAAATTGTTGAAAGGTTTTTCCCAGTAGCCTTTTGACAAAGGAATGAGTATAGAATTGAATAAACTGAAAAAAAGGGACTAATATGCACATGTCACATTAGTTCATGTTAAAATACTGCATTTGAGCTGCAAAGCCAACAAGCCTATCTCAAATTAAGGATGCTTGTTCTCTGGCCATGAAAAGAAGCTTTACGACATTCCAATGGTTCTAATAAAATCATACAAGAAAAATACAGGCTGAAGGTTGCCATGGAAAAGACCTGAGCTTTTGCCTGCTAAGGGAATGGTAAAACTCACAGACTCTCACTGTACAGGCTCCAGGTTTATCCCTCTCATACAAGCATCACCTGTCTTTGACCATGTCCTGCACAGAGAAACACCTGTGCCTTTCAACAAATGATCTTAAATTCCCAAGATCATCCCTTCTGAATATTTTCAGCTCTGAATCTGCATTGAAATTGATCAGTACTTCTACTTTTTTTTTTTTCTTCTTTTACTCATATAGAAAATTATTGTTCATGCCTGGCTTTCAAATATTTCCTTACGTCATTTAAAAGTAGAATGACATATTTTAAATTAGAGGGTAGAATAGGTTTCCAGTGTGAAAGAAGTTACATTTCTTAGATCTGGATAAGGCTTGTAGAGCTTATGTGTATAACTGCTACCCATGTTTGTCACTCACCTTTAAAGAAAATGTAGTTAACCAGAACCATCAGAGCTTCTGAATCAAGACTTTTGAGTAAATCAACAATTTTCCCATGGGTTTTTGTTTCTATGTAGTTATTTATTTCCTTTATAGCTTCTGGAGAATTCTGAAAGTTACTAGAAATAACTTCAGAATAATAAAACTTTGTGACATCATCCAAAAATTTTTGGAGCAGTTTCAACCTATCGTCTACGAACAGGGCATTGCCCATGCTCAACTGGACTTCTTGGTGAGGGTCATTCAGCAGCTGGAGGACATGCTGAAATCCTTCATGGATCTCCTGCTCTTCTATCTCTGTAAGGTTGAAGGCGAGGCCTTTGTGCAGCTGATTGAGGGTGTTTGACCTGGCCCCCAGGGAGAGCATTGCAAAGGCAGTGGAGATGCTCAAAGGAGAGAAGAAAATGTTCTTGTTGCCCACCTCCTCTCTGACATGCCTGTAAAACCTAAATGCAAAGTCAGCATTGCTGAGGGCTATCTTGGCATGAGGCAAGTTTTCACCTTCATCCTGGGAATGCTTTTCTGAGGAATGGGATAATTTTTGTTCCTGCTGTTCATGATTGATATTGGACCCATGTTGACCGTGGACTTGAAGTGCAAGAATCAACAAACAGAAATACAATGTGGACTTCATTTTCCTTCAGAGAAGGTCTGCTAAGAAAGAATAGAACAACTTTTAGATCTAGAGAATTTTATCTTTCCTGCACAAAAATAGCTCTTGTATTCTAGATACTGATTTTCAGATGTCAGTCTTTAGGATTACTGATCTACTTAGAAATACTCTTCTACATGGCCTACTGGATAGTCTGTTTCTAGTCAGTTCTATCAGTTTCTGACCAATGCATAAAGGAAGGAAAATACTAACCTGGCATTGATAGGAAAGAAGCGACGCTCTGTAGGCTTTTGTGAGGTATGTGCCCTAAATAGTTCTTGCCTCTGATCAGTACAATCTCGTTGCACTCCTGAGTGGCTTTGGGTGCATGGCTGAGTTCACTGATTGGACCCCATGTATTTCATAGGTACTTTGGAAGAGGGACTGACTTTTGCTTATATGTTTCTGTAGTAACTTGTTATGACTGGTTTTCAAGCACTGCAGTGATACGGTGATAATGTCAGTTATGACTGTGAATAAAATCCATCTAAATGCTCACCCCTTAAACTGTTCATATCTTTCTGTTTCTTTTGCGGTAGCTCTGAAATCAAGATTTATATTATTTCAAAACATTATCTTAAAAGTTTCAGCAAATTGAGGATAAAATGAGAAAGTTTATTGACTCTCTCGATTGTGCATAAACTATCCATAGGTTGCAAAGCCCAAAGCTCAAGAGCTTTGGAAAACCTATAGTAAGTGCCTTGCTGAGTATGTGCAATTCTATGATTTTTCCTCTTTAACTGGCATAAGCACATTCTGTGTAATCTCACAGTCTCTCTTTTGAGGGAAAGAACCATGAGACATGGAGAAAAGTGTTCTCTATAGGGCGCCTCACCTAAATTATCTCAAATAACAGAAATTCAAAACCAGAAAGTAAGCAGGGGCTTGCAGGAAAATAGAGACAACCTAGATATTGTTCATAGCAGCTGTATACTCTGCATACTTATTCCAGAGCATGGGATTCTGCCAGAAGGACTGTATCAGGCTGTGTGTCTATTGCCAGGTTTAGGTTTTACATCAAACTTTTCATGGGGAGTTGTTAACTCATGGTACCCCCTTTTATGGCTGCCTGGTATGAAACACTGGAGACATAAGCTGTGGAAGTGCTGAGTATAGCAGCTGTATTCAGCATGTCTAACACACTGGATAAAACACGGAGGTAATTCATTTTGGTCTGGCAAATATTCTTTTCATCATTCCACACATCTGCTTTTGAAAGAGACTAATTTATCTTCCAGGCCACTTGGTTGCAAGTAGCCGGGTCTTTAAGCACACTGGAGCTATAGGGATGCCATTCTCATTAGCCCTGTATCAGCCTGGAGTAGTCAGGATGTTGACTAAATTTACTCCCCTGGGGTGAGAGATAAGGTTTTTTTCTTCATCTTGGTTGAAGAAAAAAATGAGTGAATTGCATGCTGAGTACTCATTTTGGAAATCATCTCCCAGTCCTTACACCACTATAGCTAGGAAATGGATCACTGACCGAATCCTGTTTTCCATTTACTGTACAAATTAATCTCAGAAATTAATGTGCAACAAATGGCAGAGATGACAGACAACATGAATTCAAAGACTTCCAAGAAAGTATACTATGGTACTTACAGTGCTGGCCTTCTCTTTCACAGTGCTTCTTTCCTATTCTTCATTTTGTTGGGCAGTATTAAGTTAATGTCCACTGGTAAATATTAAACTGAACAAATAAGGTTTATTTGCAAAGCAAAGACTGAGTAAGCTATTTCTTTCTGTACATCAAACATTAAAAGTTACTTTTCTCGTCATACAGGCAGGAGGATGCCAGGTCTCTGAGAGGAATAAAAGAGCAAAGACCTTGTTACTTTTGGGCTTGAACCCAACCGTGGACATAAAGGCTTTGCAAGCTAGTCTGGTGTAGCCATGGTAAATGAGCTTTAGAGAGCAGAAAATTAGAACTGGAAACCTAAGACAGGACCAAAGCAATGCCTGTTTGTAAAAAAAATGCCGTGTCCCACTGAACTCTCTGCATAGCATACCCTGATAAAAGGTTGCTGTCTAATTGAGTACCCAAGGCACCAGCACATTTGTTCAGGAATAGCTCAGTATCTCTACGTTGCCCTGTAGCTCACAATGCAGGTATGCCCTAACTGACAGCATTTGGAGGGCTCATTAAATTATTAGATAAAGTATAGTCAGGGGCACTGGTTAGCTTTTTGAGGGGCCGTTGATGAAAATTTTAGAAACTACTAAAGTGAGAAGCAAAATATTAGCATGGCTTGAAAAATAGCCAAAATAAGAAAATGAATGGAAGAATTAAACAGGCAATCTTTATCATGGCAAAATATTAGCTGGGGAGAAGAGAGGAGATCTTCTTAACCCCTTGCTACATACACATAAGATATGCATTATGCATATATGTATATATGTGACTTACGCTGGGATCCCTCTCAGAGGTAGATGAGAGAAACAGGCACAATTTAGCTATTTAGAAGGTTATTTGAGGATCAGACGTATGTCACTCATCCTAATTAGCAATGACTAATTATTTCCATTGATTGTACATGATTTCACCCCAGGTAAATCTACAATTTATCTATGCATAGGAATCTACCCACCATAGCTGTTGCTATGTAACTATCATCACCTACAAGATAGAGGCAGAGTTGATTTGAATGTATTTCTTCAGAGAAGTTTTTTTTCATGATGTGTATCCAGAAAGTTTATTGCAGTATTATGTTTAATGAGCAAGGTTCAGTGGGAGCAAGTATGCTGTTGCTTAACTAGCAAGACCAGCTATTTTTATCAAGTCTAGGCCTGCCTGCATAGATAGGAAGAATCCTTCAGCTCAGCCCTAATGCTTGGCTAACCATCTGAAGGATGCTACTATTTTCTGGGAGGAACTGTTGGGAACACCAGAGCTACTTCTGTGATTCCCCTATTTTCTTCTGGGACGTGCAGCAGCATTCAGTGTGACAGGGAGAGAGTGGAGGGTCCTGCTCATCACTCCCAGGCACCATCTCTTCTGACCCTGGCCCAAGTCTCTTCCTAGGCATGGTTAAGACCAGCGGTTACAACAGACTCACAAATGAGCATTTTCAAAGCAATCAGCTTCTCAGCAATTCCAGGCAGATCAGCACTGGTTAATGAATGCATCAGTCACACCTAGTCTTTTGAAAATTTCCCTTAGGTCATAGGTGCCAGAAATAGAGACTCTAGGAAAACATGAGTTTCTCCTGTTGAACGCAATGAAAAATGAGGATGAATCATCACACCTGAGGATCACTGGCATACCTGCCAGATGGCAACATCTGTGAGAATCTGGGAAGGGTAAAGCAGTTTGTTACTTCTCTGCACATTCCTCTTAGTATAAATGGCAGTGTCCTCAGAACAGTTGTCAAACTGTGGAATGTGAGGCTAAACTGGAAATTTTGTGCAGAGTTTTGCAGGAAGGAGATCCATCCAGGGGAATTTCAAGGAGAAGGGTATGGAACTCTTGAATCCTAGAAAAGCAGTGGCTGTGACAGAGGGACTCCTGCTCCTGGAGCCAGAGGAGTCATATAAAGCTCTGATGCCCATGCTTTTCCTGTTGGCCTGATAATGGTCTATATGGAAGGAATTAAGGAATAATTGATTGGTTGTCAGATTATTATATGCTAGCTTTGCAAGTTGTATTTCTGGGTTTTCCAGAGAAACAGATTTCTGGCTGTGGAAACAAAACATCAGCAAGATGACAAGGACTGAGCAAGAGAAATTTGCACTTTGCATGATAAATCCTCATGCAGCCATTTCTTGTTGCCTTATAAAGATCTAATATTCAAGGTCTGCCTGCAAAGGTTCAGTGAAATAAACATATTGACATAAATAACTCTATTAAATAAATTCAGGAGACTGGCAAATTGCAAAATCACTTTAACTAGAATAAAAATCAAATCTGCTCTGTATTTTTACCTGTTTCTGTAAGCAGCATCCCAGCTATGGTCTCTGTGTCTTACTAATATTAATCCTTTTATTCTTGGGTAAGGAAAGTTCTTTGGCTCCATTTCAAAAACCAGCAAGATTGAAAAGCTGAAAGCTAAGCAAAAAGCCTGTGATAGAACTGTGAATAGAAACTAGACCTTTTCTACTTTGTTTTCAGTCTCTTTCACCATTGTGATAAGAATCTCTGAACTAAAATTTCGTATAAACTCATAGCTTGGTAGATGAAAGGAGTATAAACAGAGTCAATCTCACAATTTTCGTCTGTATTATAGGAAATAAATTCTCAGAAGGAAATAAAGTTCTTTTATTACCAAGGTGTGATTTCATTTCTCATAAAAGACATTTCACCTCAGATGATCACTTTCATCAGTTTGACGAAAACTGTATTTCAAGTTTTCTGCTTTGTCTGTACCTAATCTCCTACCACTGAAATAAAATGCATTTCCAAGAGCACACAAGCATTTAAGACCTGATGTGAATTCCATTGGAGTCAATCATCCAGCATTTTAATGTTTAAGATAGGTAATCTCTCACTGAGAGCTCATCTCAGGTTTTACTTACATATATTCCATAAAGCTCCCAGATGAAGACACTGGAATTGTAAACCAGCTTGACACTGCTACGGCTTTTCAGTTGTAATATGTGGGTTTTTTTTTTAAACCACTAGAATAAAAAAGGAGGGGGAGGGAGGAATAAGTAATGGTAGATAGATTGCAAGACCATAATTTCCTCTCAGATTGAATCTTTTCCCAAAAGATACATTAAGCTCAAGAAGTTAAGAGAACATACAAAATACGTTATCTAAGTATAGTGGTACAAGAAATTAGAGATGGCATATATAACTCCAAGAATTGAAATAAATGACAGTAAGAATTGTGGTGCGTCCTTCCGAGTGTCAGTGAGGTTAAAGGCCAGTCCTTCCAGCACCTAAGCCTGGCTGGTGGTTCTGGTGCCCAGGACCAGCAGGGCAAAGGCAACAGAGATGCCTGTAAAACTGGCATGTTGCTGGGGACTATCCATTGTCAGGACCAAAAAGGATCTCCCTTGTGGGAATGCTGTTCCTGCCAGTTTTCTTATTCTGTTTGTGCCCACTGGACTGGTGACAGCCAGGGATGACAGGCTCAAGTGCAGCAAAATAGCATTGCATGTAGTCATGAGTAAGGAAAAAATAATGCTAATTCAAGGTTTCTTTATCTAATTGTAAATTGATTTCATATCTGGGTACCATGCCAGAAACAACTCCTAAATTCATCCATCTGGCCATTTGAGAACTTCTATAGTTATTGCTTTATCAGGCTTTAGCGACATTTGTCTTTCTGATCTGTCAGTAAAGCCATTTCTAAAAAAATTAGCAATCAAAAAATATGAGTTTCCCTGTGGTCTGGCACTGACAATGAGAATGAATTGATCACAGGGCGTCTGGTTACATCTCTCTGATTCAGCACTACTTCAGCCATGGTATTACTGTAGTCACAGTCTGCTTTCTTTAATGTCACTGTCAGAATCGAGGGGTGGGGAGCTGTGCGCCTCATCACCTCTATCTCTGCCTGCCTCTGTGCAGTCATTGTGGGGAGAGTTACATGATGGATGCTGAGCTTTTCTCAGCAGCAGGATTCAACTGCTAAGGGAGACTCTCCAATGGCCTTTTACTGACAGCTCATTCCAGTTTAGGGCTTCCAGTTTGCAGAATCATGGCAGCACCTAGCAAGCAGCTTGCACAATTGTCAAAAAACTTTCAGGGCCTTGAAATCAGTGACAGACTTTCTGATTCATAACAAAATTCTTGGTTTCAAATTTTTAAGGAGTAGAGGAGACATGGATGATGGACCGTGGCTATGCTGCCAGTCAGTTGTACCACATTTTAAAACGTATTTAAATTCACATGTATTACCATGTAATAGAATTAAATGTGCATATTTTGCTCTTCATGGTACCTTCTATATGCTCAGCTGTGAAATGCTTCAGATATCTGCATCATCAAATCATTGCTATATCATCTGAGGACCAGCACAAATCATTAATGAGGATTTTGGAAATAAGCGTGCATAGATACTGTGACAGCAAGTGCACGGGACTGATCAGAAGAAACTACCAAAACACATCCATGGGAAGTACATGGGAGTCTCACAGTTTCCGACTTGCAGTAGTTTTGAAGGGTTTTCCCTGAACTGCTTAATCTTATACCCCAGAAGGGCAAAGGGTCTCCAGTTCCCCCACTTTTGGGACTTAGCTGGTGATGGCTTATAAGCATGAGCTGGAACTTAGTATCATTGAAAAAAAGGCAGATAACCAGCAGGAAGAGAGCTTATAGGGCTCAATTTCCCTACCCTCAATTTCCAACCCCTCAGCTGGTCACTCTGGCTCCATTTGTACCAGTACATTGAGCAGTGCCGAAGCACAGGCCTGGTCATCAGCCTGCAGTTACTCCTATTCTTACATTTTCAGTATGGACACAGGTATTGCTCATGTTATTTATGATTCTTCCAAATGAGTGCTAAGCATATTTTTGAAATTAGCACAGGCCAAGGGATATTTCCAATACCCAGTCCAGATTTCTTGCAGGGTCCAAGTTAAGCAACATGGATATGAGCTACCATGACCCAGTTGACCTTGTGGCTAAAGAACAGAACTTGGAGCTCTTGTTTTTACTAGCATAGATATAAACTCTGGGGGTATAATTAATCTCAATGTTTGTTACCACTTCCAGGTATTCATAACCTATCCCTTTTGAACTTCTATTTGCTGATGAAACAAAAGATTAAATCTATAAAGCAATGCCAGTAACATGTTTTGGGTGTATAACCAACTAAAATACTTCCCAGCTCTAGTTTAACCACTGCTTCCACATGGGATGCTTGTGGAGAGTTTGTTACTTTAAAGGGGGACTCAAAGAAGCAAACACAATATGGGTGGATGTCATCAGCTGTGAATGTTGTAAAAGAGAGTGTAAGGAAAGACTTGACCTTCAAAGGAAGGACCTAGATCTGCTCTGAAAGTGATGCTCCCCCAGCATGTGTTTTGAAGCTATGCCTTCATTTTCCTAGAAGCCCTACAAATGTCACAAGATATCATTGCTTCATTCACCACCCACTCAACAGTGTAGTTTGCAGAAAATTCATTAGGGCTTATATGCCAAACCCATTCTCTACCCAGGGAAGGTCAGACCTGGATTTCCAACTTCCAGACAAATATTCTTACCAACACTACAGTACAATCTTAGCTCTCCTTTCACAGGGATGAGCCTGACCAGCCTGGAATTTAGTATTTTGGAGGTATGGGATTGTCTGCCTTCAGGAAAGGGAGGGGTCTGAACATTAATAATCCTGAATATCCTGTACTCAAGGCAACTGTTCTAACTGCACAGACTGGTGTGGGAAGATAACACTTGCCTTGCAGACAATCACAGAACCACAGAGTCGCAGAATGTTCAGGTTGGAAGAGAGGTCATCTAGTCCAACACCCCTGCCATGAGCAGGGACATCTTCAGCTAGACCAGGTTGCTCAGAGAGAGGTTGGACTCTATAGAGTAGCTCCTTCTCAGGTAATAATTGCTCTATTATCAAATTGACCTAATAGACTCAAACTTCTGGTTTAAAAAATTAAACTCTTAAAGAAATTGAATGAGGTCCAACACATGGAGGAGACTGTTGTTTTTTTTTTATGTAAGTCTATGCTGCTGTAACCCTGAGCAGTGTTAAATATATTTATTGTTATATATAAATATATGTTATATATAAATATATGTTAGACATCTGCTGTTGATCCCACAGGATAGAACAGGGTGGCAGTTGACACCACACAGCACTGGCTGTTTCTGATGGCACGTATCCTTTTTCTTGGTGCTCCAGATCCTCACAAATGCCAAGCTTTGGCTATGGATTTTGACACTGCCTTGGATCTATAAGACTGTTTTAGGAGAGAGATATCAAATTGGCACAGACAACCTCAGAGAGGTGAGCAATTGTTTTCTCATGGGAGTATAACATGGCGTTTCTCCATCAATGACATTCAGGTGGAGAAGAACTGAGATATCCCTGACTGGACTGCATTTGTATTTTAAATTTTGATGTCAGCCCTCCAGTGCCAGAACCTGGTGAGAGCTGGCAGCAGCTAGAGCAAACTTCAGCATTTTCTTTCCTTCCTACGCACAAGTCAGGAGTGGCCTCTTTGTTCGATCCTTATTTACTGAAAATGCTTTAGACTGATTCTCTCAGCTGGATATTTACTGTGATTATCAAGGATGTCATATACTGGTCATTAAAAGGCTGATTTATAAAATTCTTCATAATTCACAAATAGGTGTAACTTATTGGTTATTTTCTGCTGAAGGAGAAAGCAAGAACAGTGTTTTTAAGAATGATGGTGTTCTTGCCTCATTTCTATGGAAAGAAATAATTGATAGTAACTGTTTTGATATAAGTTTAATCACGTTGAACTACAATTGCATGAAGAACGTAATTCAAAACAAGAAAACTGGCCACTGGTCAGTCATTTTTCAGTTGGGTTTACAATTTTTCCCTTATCTCTACATTTTGAAGAAATCTGAGAGAGTTTAAAGTTACTTTATCAGCTAAATGTTCTAGTTCAGAGTATCAGCCACACCTAGCAATAGGTAACATTTCACAACTTAGGTTAGGGCAAGACAATTGGGTATTGAGAAATCCAGGGGCTGTTGCTTCTGCTGACAAACTTACTTTTGAAATGTTCACATCAGGTTTTGCTGTGCTTCCAGACAGATCAGCCAAGTCAGAAAACATATCTGTTACACCTAGGTTCATGAATATCTAAATCATAATTTCCTGAAATAATTCATTTTGGAATATACACTTCTATCCTTCTGTTAATTCAAAAGAACACCATGGTAGTTATTACAGTCAAAGTATGCCTTGGACTGACAGTCCCAACACCCCCAACTTAGTAGTGGTTCTTCTATGTTAAAATGTTAGTCTTCATCTGAAAAAGATGGCAACAGAAGGAAGATGGGAAGATGATGGTGTGGAGGATGGGAAAAGAGAATCAGTTGGACTTTCTTGTATGATTCTGCAAGACAGTCCCTTGATGGGAGAGCAAGCAGCGGCAGTGCCAGCGTTTTTGGGACATTTTGCATTCACATTCTATCTTTGAAGGTTTTTCTTTTGGAATTCACACGTCATTTCCTCTGATGGTTTTGATTGCTGTGTCACAGTATTACCACTCTTAACACATTGTGCTTGAGACAAGGGAAAAGGAGACACTTAACATCAACTAGAAAATGTGGGTGGGAAAAAAATAAATTTCCCAGCTCATAGAACTCTTCCCTCATCACAAAGCAATGATGATTCTATTTTTTGTTGAAAGTATCAAATCGTTGAACCTTTTGATTTGTTCCTAGATACCTATTCCACTGCTCAAGTCTTCAATCAGCAGCAAAGGCTAGTAACTGTAAAACCTGATCACAGTATTCAGACTTTGGATTCTGGTTACCTTGAATCATCAAATCAGACACTTTCTGTCTTTCAAGTGACTTTTCCCATTTAGCCACAGTGTCTTTTGTCAGGGTAGCTTCCAACTCTTTCATTTTTCCTGTAATTCCTGGCAGGATAAATAACACTGCAATGTCTCCCTTGTAAGGAATCTGCACCACCTTGCAAGACAGCTTCCTGTCAGTGTGCTTTATAAAATCCATCTTGACTCATCATCTTCACTTCAACTGCAGTCTTTGCATTTACATGGAAATAATCCTTGTGAGTCCCCTTAATATGGAAAGGATGTACCCAGTAGGGTTAAAACCAAAAGAGAAAGAATGCAATCAATTGCTTATTTCTAGGAGGATGTAATGTATGTAATGTATACCAGATAGACCCTTATCTGAAGATTTACACTCATATTTGAAGATCAAAGGTATTTCAGCTTTATTAATGATCTTGTTCCCTGTCATCTTTGCTGTACCGTGTTTAGTAACAACTAAGTATCCAAGGTTAAATTTCATATGGACTTCTACAACACCGTTCTAAATCAGATAAATTAAAGGAAGTAACTTCATCATATTACCTTATGTTTTATGTGAAGAAAATGAAAGCTGACTAGGATCCAAACAGTTACTTTTTGGTTTCAGAATATTGCTTGTGAAGCAAGTTCCACAGCAGATGTCTGCCTTTTAAAAGGTATCAAATTAAGCTCCTTCCATGCTTTTTCATATGTTCTTCATCTTGTAGCACTAAGGAAAACCTTACATGCAAGAACAACCCAAACTTTTGGGCTTGATCATAACTGCATTATGGTAAATGAAATAGGGCTTCAGGGGCTTTAATCTTCATAATGACTTTCTCTTGATGTTTATTCAACTGAATTTTTGATGATATTTTATTTTGTATTAAATCAGGTCATTCACTGAACAAATACACAGGGATCACAGCTTGTCATTCTGTAAAGATGTCCTCTTTTTTTTTTTTTAATATTGAATAGAAATAAAATAACATTGAAAAATAAATAATGGAATGTAAACTCCATAGTACTCTGATTACTAGATAAGTTTGAGCTTTCCTCCCTACCCCATCAGTAACAAAAATATGAGAGGGAATGTCTGCAAGCTGCAGCAGGGTAGGTTTAGGCTTGACATTAGGAAAAAATTTTTCACAGAAAGAGTGGTCAGTCAGTGGAATTGGCTGCCCAGGGAAGTGGTGGAGTCACCATCCCTGACAGTGCTAAAGAGTAGATTGGATGTGGTGTTGAGAGATATGGTGTAGGGAAGAACTTGTAGAGTAGGGCTGATGGTTGGACTTGATGATCCCAAGGGTCTCTTCCAACCTGAACGATTCTATGATTCTATGATCATAAGAAATGCCTCACACTGGGGCATCTGAGGTTAGGGTACCCAAACTTAATAAAGTACTTGAAATAAAATCTGTGTTGCTGAAAGTTCATGTCTTTCCAAACGTGCCTTTCTGGGTGGCAAACTCAATGTATGTCCTGCATGCTGCTGCAATTTGATATAAACTCCAAGAGGAAGTTAATCATTGTGGAAGCAGTGCATTCACAAGTACCTCTTGGGATATGTATAATGGGACAACAAGCTGTAAAGCATTTAGACTCCAACTCCAAAGGTATTTACCCTTTATTTATTAGCCATGGACTGTAAGCAAATTAATGAGTTTGGTAATTTTTGTTAATCTCCATCTTTGTAATTTATTTTTCTGCTTCTTGTGGCATGTGAAAACATTGTAATTTTTCAAATAATAAGCAGATAAAGTCTGATAGAACATTTTACAAATGCATGGATGTCGTGTTGTGGCAATTCCCTAAAATCTGAAGTCTGCAATTAAATTAACTTTTATGATTGGGAATTTAAACATATCTTACAAAAATGTAGTTGTAGAAAACGTTTCAAAGCACAAGAACTTCTAATGTTCTTTATCATAATAGCCTAATCATAACACTGACCTTTCTTTTAAAATTAATTCAGAAATAATCTGGGGCATTTGTTTTAGCACAGGTGAATCTGAGGTACTGCAGTAAGTAACACCTGTGTAACTTACCTTGGAAATAAATGTAGTTGATTTCCATTAGAGTGATTGAATCAAGGTCTTTAAGTATTTGGTTTATATTCCCATGGGTTTTATATGGTCATTGATCTCTTTTTTAGCTTCAATGGAATTTTGAAATTTACTAGCAACAACTTTTGCTTTGTACAGTTTTTTTATGTTCTTCAGAAATGCTTTCTGTGGCTTCGGGAGTTTTTCCATGAAGAGGGTGTTCCCCATACTCAATTGCACCTGGCTTGCCAGGGTGATTCTGCAAGAGGAGGAGATAATGAAAGCCATTGTGTATCTCCTGCTCCTGGCTATTGGTGAGGTTAAAGGCCAGCCCTTCCAACGTCTGGCTGGTGGCTCTGGAGCCCAAGGCCAACAGGGCAAAGACAGCAGAGATGCTGACTGGGGAAAAAGAAATGCTCTTGCCAGGTTCTTGGGTGGTTGCTTGCCTGTAAAACCAGAAGGCAAAATCTGCGCCGCTGGGGATTATCTGTTGGCAGGACTCAAGAGGCTCTCCCTCATGGGGTTGTCACTTCTGGGGGTCAGTTGCCTTGGGTTTGTTGTTGTGGTGGTCAGTCTGTGGACACTGAAGTGAAGCATGACCACCAGCAAACACAATGGGTGGGTGCTCCTCATCATCCTTTGCAGCTACTTGGTGAACAAAGAATTAAATGCTATCTGGTCTGGATATCAGCTGTGTCAACTTATCTTTTATTTCCATCTGCTACTACCTTCATCAGCTATCTGGTCACCTCTGTTATCTTCTGACCTGCTCCTTTACTATGGAAGTGTTTTTAAATCCTTGTGCTTCTAAGTTTATCTGTAATTCCTATCAATTTCTGTATACTTCAGTTCTGCTTTGCTCCAGCTACAAAAATCCTTTTTTACTGGAGAAAGAAATGTGGGTATTAAAGAAAAAGAAGACCAAGAGGGATAGAACAAGTGGAAAANCTGTGTAAATCTGGTTTATAATGAGATAGCACACCAGGAGCAATTCTTAATTCTTTCATGTTTATCTCTTAGAGCTCTCAGGATTATTATGCTATTAATGTTTGAATGAGGCTTACTTTAAATGACAGCTCTACGTCAATGGAAAACAATATAATATTGCAGCTCTCAAAAGTCATATTTTCTCTCATTCTTGACTCATTTTAATATTCAAAGTGACTAATCACACAAGAACTGGCAAAAACATTTCTGCTTCAATACCTGATTAGAACATGATATGTTGGGTTTTTTTAAACATCTTGTGATGCATTTCTTCCAGATGGATTCCTCTCTCTGTGAAACCCTTGCCATCCTGGTCATTGGAGGGTAAGGTCATTGGTATGGGCTTAGCCCCTCCTGTCTTTCCAAACTTTGTGTCAGCAGGAAAGCCTCCTTGCTTAAGGCAAACAGCCCCATGGCCAAAGTAGCACTCAGCATAGAGCCTGGATTGTGGAGTCTTGCCCATTTCTGATAACTGCAACCAGTTCTTGGTTTGTTTGCTTGTTTATTCCTTTTTCTTTTACAGGTTAGACCAAGAACACGTTGGGATGATTTGTAGTATCTAGGACGTTTAACCTGTCAGAAAACAGGTATTCCTATTAAAAATTGTACTAATGACTAGAAAAACAACTCCAAATAGCCTCCATGTAAGTTCTACTCGAAGTAGACCAGCTTCAGGGAGGAAGATGACATGAATTACGTGCTCGGCACCAGTCAATGGCAAAGGCACTCAGAGACAAGGGTTCATCAGATGTTTATTGGTATTTCCCCATGTCAGTATTCTGACCACTAAGATTTGGGTGAAAAGGAGCCAGCTTGTCCTTCTGCAGCTTTGCTCTGTGAGATTGGAGTGAATATGGACTTACGGGGTAGGTTGGCATAGCAAAATCAATTGGTGAATCCTGTCTGGAACATGTTGGTGTCAATACAGTCGCTCATTCACCTCCATTTCAGTTATCTGGTTGTAAGGTATAGTAAAGATAAAAAGTAAAATTGACAGATCAGAAGTCAGAATACTTCCCCCTTGATAATGAAGCAGATTTCTTCTAGATGTGAAAGAGCTATTTGAGAGAAATCACCATCTAGGAGAATGCCTGCTCAGTCTATCTATGCCGCTGCTGCAAAGGTGCAGGACTTGTTACCACCTGCTCAGGAAGGAGTGACACAATTCCCTGTGTTCTGAAGAGCCAATGAGCTGTGTAAGTACAACTATAAAAATGGCTGTTCTCAGTCCCCAGCTCTGCTGCTTTCAGTGGTACATTGTCTACTGGAATCCATGGCATTGGTCATGCATCTAGGTTGTCTGCAGAGTAACATCAGTGCTTTGTTGTGTGGTTTTTGGTTTTTTTCTTTTCAGAATACAGCTGAACTCTACATGCTTGTTTTAGATATAGAACAAGTTTGCTGTTATGTACTTTGATTTTGAATTTGTATTTTTTTCTTACTAGAGTACTCATTGCTTATGTTCCCTGGAGTGCTTGCATAGTTCAGGTGAGGCTTGATGGAGCAAACTGTTCTCTTCTGCCAACCACAAAGCCACTGCATTTGAATTAAATGGATGTATAAACTAGAATGCTTGATTGCACAAATGCATTCTTTCAGGGAAAGAGTGACATGCTCACAGTGCTCAAGACAGTCAGGCTGTTGGCTGTTCTGTACTGCTGTCTCTTTTGTTGTAAAGCTGATCCATGTTAAGCATTTACACTGCTCTTAAGCATTACATGGATTAAAACAAAATTATCTAAGGATGCAGATAAAACCTGTTGAAACTATTTTCCATCCACATGTAGTCATGCAGAGCAGGTAGAAATCAGTGATCTCAGGGCCAGCTGGCCTTAATGTTTGTTGTCCCAAAACATTCATAACTGCCATAGGCTAACACACTTTGGAGAGAAGAGGTCCATGACCATGAGCACCATGACCAGCTGTTCTACTGGATGTATCTTCCTAGATTACTGCCAGCTAATGACACAAGTGCTAAAACGTCTCCTGAGGTATGTTATGGCTTTCTTTGAGGCTTTAATTTCCTCACTATACAGCTTGAACACCTGTTACAAGATGCTAAACCAAGCTAACTTGGTTTATTGTCAAATTATCCAGAAGGAATATAGATCTGTCTTTCTCATTGAATCTATGCCTGGGATTCACAATTCACATCAAGCATAATACAGCAAGAGTTCTCTTCCTGGCTGCCATTAAAATCATGACTTTAGGATAACAAATTTAATATTTCAT
>VZTM01007493.1:0-10804 GCA_013400555.1 Jacana jacana
TAGAAGATGCTTGCATGCTATTAAATATTTGAGGTTTGGTAGGTTTTCCATATGCTAAAAAGAAGTATATGGATCTGCTAACAACAGAGGGGAAGAGCAAAGTGAGGAATGAGGGATGGGAGCTGGTGGGGACCTTGCAGGAAGGTCAGAAGAAGCAGGTGCCATAAAGCCCAACAGCAGGAAAAGCAAGAGGATTACTTTGAACCATGCCAGCCCTTCCCCTTTCCCTTACATTGGACAAAGACCCTTGATTAAGAGCAAGAGTACAATCCCAGGACTTATGCATTTCTGGGCCTCTAGCCCAAAATATACTGTCTTTCAGCTTAGAGCCTCTGATGTGGCAGTATGTGTGTGTTAGCAGGTACTTGAGGAGGAGAAGGAAACAATGCCAGAGCTTTATCAGCTCATCACTCCTCTCCCATAGAGACCCCTTCTTTGACCAGAGTAGTACACAGGGTAAGGGGGCACAAAAGAGTATGAAAACTGATCATGCCCCTTTATGGTTTAGGATGAAAACTGAGGATAGGCAGTAATCTAGACTGTTGGTTAAGAAATTCTTTAACCAAGAGATCTGCAGTGTTATTTTAAAAGAAACATATATGAATACCTGTAAATGAGAGGACTGCGTACAGTACGTGTCATGTCATGACCTCAGTAGCTCATAATGAGCTCTCTAATTGGACTTCTACTTGAATACAGAAAAGCAGAGGAAACATTCAAACTGTTCCAGTTCCTCTCATATTCATTCCCAGACTCTCATTTTCCTTCCATCCTTACTATTTTCTTCCTTGCCTGCTTGTAGTGGCACTAAGAAGCCAAACTCACTGATTCAGCAAGAAATACTGACTAAACTGTTTACAAGGAGGCCTTTTGTGGAGAAAAGGCAAGCTAACCATTTGGACTCTCTTAGCTCTCCACTGTTGCTCCATTACAGTAGAAGAGACAAGTAGCCAGTGAGTATTTGCAGTACTTCACTCACTGACTCCTATGTAAGCTTACCAAAAAATATTCCACTTATATGGAGTATTCCACTTGATTCCAAACTACGGGTTCATTCACAAGAGAGACTCATTATAATCCAGGTCCCAGGCCTGACTAGATACTCTGTGAGCACACATTAAATCAGGTGGTTTCAGAGGAATCTAGGATAAATTTTTATTTCCTTGATTTCATCTTTTAAAAAGCAAATTCAGAAGAGGTTTTTATCTATTTGTTTAAAAAAACCTTTCTTGCAAGAGAAACATTTCAAATTTAACTTGCACTGTACTGATAAATGACAGATTTTAAATCTTCTTTTTCTATTATTTCAGTGCTCTATCGTAGTCCTGAAAGCATGTTCTTTGCCCCTACTTGAAAAGAGAAATAGCCAAGCAAGAAAACAATATAATTAATACCTCCATACCTTGCAGGACTGGACTTTTCACTATTTTGGTAGAAAAAAGAAGGAAACTACATTTCAAGAGCTGCTAGAGGACCTAGAATCCTATGTTGTTCTAGTTGGATGCATGCCCTTAACTCAGTTTTTAGCAATTTTTTGAAATCTTCCCATGAATAGGATTTATTGGATCCATTGCTTGCTGAAGTAAATGGACTGTACTTGGATGGGCACTGGATCAGTTTTAACGTGAACAGATGTGTTACAGCTAAAGGGAAATTAATATAGGCAGCAAAAGACTGGAGTGAACCATAATTTCTCACTATATTCAGCTCAAGCTGTGTCCTGAGGGATGTACACCACTTCCTTACACCGTGCTACCCTGCCAACTGCACTGCGGAGCCTATCGCAGAGACACAGTTTTGGGAATGCTAACTCAGCCATTTCAAACTGCATCACTTTGATACACTTGTCTGCCTAAACACAGCCATCCCGCTTTGATCAGGCTGCCAAAAGAAATGTGTCATGACACTTTTTCTTTATCTCAGTTCAGCTTCTGGACAGCAGATTTTCAGAGCATCTGCAACTACAAAAAGACCTTAACCTTAACACAAGGACATTTTCCAACCAAATAAGTAGAAAACTCATAAAGATGCCATCTGGGTGTTACAAAAGAATTAATGATTCAGATTTTAAAACTAGAGGCAGCCACTCTTCAGAGAACTTTTATAGACCTATTAAGAAAGAGATCTCACCATGTGTATTCTTTCTAGGTATTGTATTTACAGTCCATGGGTTTAAAAAAACCCCACAAAATCACGTATCCTCTCCATTGTCTTCTCTGAGACCCCTATTCTTGATAATATTTGTAGCTGTCTTGGTTTGGATCAATATTCAGCACGCTGGTAAGCAGAGAAACACAGACAATCTAGCCTCACACACTTGTGTGCCTACATGTGAATAAGTTTATAAATAACTTATATGGAATTTCTATATAGATTAATTAGTTTACAAAACACTTAATCAACAGAAGTGTATTCTCACACATTTGTATGGCAAAAGCACATTCTTGTCAAAAACAATAGGGCTCTACAACTCTTGGTTGTGCTCCTGGAAGAAAGAACAAACAGCTCCTAATGTCAATAGTGGCTTTTGTCTTTTTCAGTACAGATAAACCCTCTGATTCTGGAGTTTAAGGGCAGCCACATAATCTTGCTGATTCTCACATCTTATTAGTTATTCAAGAAACCTTTCTGGTCAAGAAAATAGTTAGCTTCAGGAAGGTTAAGATCAACAAAGCTTTTCTTTTTGTAAAAGTTCTTACATTACAGAATCGGACTGGTTGAGGTTGGTAGGGACCTCTGGAGGTCATCTTTTTCAGCCACCCTGCTCAAGTAGGGCCACCTAGAACTGGTTGCCCAGCAGGCTTTTGAGTATCTCCAAGAATGGAAATACCGCGACCTCTCTGGGCAACCTGCACATGTGCTCACTCACCCTCACAGTGAAAAAGTATTTTCTGATGTTCAGAGGTTTTCAGTTTGTGCCCATTGCCTCTGGGCACCACTGAAAAGTTCCTGGCTCTGTCCTTTTTGCACCCTCCCTTTAGCTATTTATAGACATTGATTAGATCCCCACCTGTTATTACAATCTTTAGTGAACTCTATATTATCTATTAGCTCCATATTATCTATTCTTAATAGTCTAAAAAATGTCTCACCATGCTGATGTGCTGAAGTGAAGCCTAGAATATGACTGCTCAGCTGTTAGCAATATGTTACAAGTAATCTTGCTTGTCAAGAAAAATTCACACTTCCTTCACCTAGACAAATATTTCCTCTGAAAGTTTTTCACTTCGTTATAAAACCTTCCCTGTGGGATGATTATGCTGTCTACCTGGCTTGTATATCTTTAATCTTGATTTTTGAAGAATTTCTATCAGGGACTGTCTGGAATCAAAACATTACGATTATGAAGAATCCCTTTTTTTTTTTTTTTTTTTAATTTTCTCCATATCTTCAATATATTCTTGCAAAGCTCCCAAAATGTGTGAAAAAAATAAAATATTTAATGTATATATACAGCGATATCTATATCAGCCCCCCTTTTTTTTTCTGGGAGAGAGTTTATTTAATTTCTTGTTGCATACTAGCTGATTGGTTTGGTTATATTATGGATATAATTTTATTAAATGATTCTTAATAAACCCAGAGTAGAATTATTTACACATATAAATTTCACATAAAAATCCAGTTATCCAATAGATGATACTGCTTGCTCAAGAACTGAAAATTATGTTGACACCAACTTATGTGAGTATTTTGCAACACTATTCACAATATTCCCACAAATTCTTACTGTATGCTTTCCAAATAGGCTTGTTTTGTGTTTTGTCCATTTGATAAAGGTCTGGAAGGTATAACAGCTACAATTTTGGACGAAAACATAATCCCCAAGACATTTTCAGTCTCCTGTGATGTATTTACGGTTGATTAAATATGGTCTCCAACATCTGTATAATACCTGAACACTGCACAGTATTTTCCTCCAGAGAAAAGGTCATCTTTGTCCCACACCTGACTTCTATGCTAAATTTACCATTTGCAGTTTTGTAAGAATTCTGGAATACTAACACTGTAATCACTTGATCAGTAAGTTCCTTTCACCTTCCTTTTCCTCTCTTGTGCATCCTGTCAAAATTTATTTCCATTGATGTGAAGACTACAATATTATCCACTTTTTAAAGCAAAAATTAATGAAAAATAATCTACATATGAAATTCTGAAAGGCCTCATTACACATCAGAATGCAAGTAAATAATCTTATTGAAATGAAAGAAATGAAACTTTGCTATCCAAAAGTTAAAATCAACTGAAAAGCAAATTGGTTTCCCTTCGACAATACCTGGTTTTAATAGAGCAAAATCTTGTATTTGGCTTTGCACTAACTGAGAAACGAGACAGAAAAATTTATTCTGCTAAAATTAGACAGGCATAAATACATAAATTTGTTTTTCAATTGCTTTGAATTTGTACAGTGAGAGTATTTGAGTGGGCTGGTTACTCCATTCCAAGTTTAGCCAAGTTGCAACCCTTCTTTTCCTGCTGGATTGTCAGAAATTAACCATGAAATTAGGGAAAGAAAAAAAAAAGACAAAAAAGGAAAATAATAAGGAAAAGGAAAAGAAAACAGGACAATGAAGCCACTTGAGTTTATTTCCTCACAAGAACCATTTGCTGGAAATAAATGCAAAAGTCTAAGATGAGGCAGAGAATCTAATCAAAAAGCCAGGGCAGATTTGGAAGACATTATTTAAAAATATTCATAGTTTGAAAAAAAAAAAATAAATTTAGGATTTTGCCTGTATTTAGGAGTGCAGAAGAATTTTGAATTTTCTGAAATAAAGAAAGTAGCAGTGAGATTTAGTAGTATTTTTTCACTGCCTTTCAGGAAGTATCAGGCAAAAACCCTATACATATTATATTGTCCAGTACATTGTACCACAGAAAAAATGTCTCCTTTCTGATACAAGGGTCACTGAAAATCAATACAGTTCCTTCTATAAAGCTCTCTATAATGTTTTAATGCTTATAGGTGATGGTTCAACTTGCTACGGTTTATGGATAAACAATGTACAAGAATCATACACACACAAAAAAAGTAATGAAATAATAAATTTCTAGTAGCACTTCCAGAAGGATCTGATAAAAATGAATTCTGGATCTTCTGACAGGTGTTGATTTTTATTTTCTTATTTATTCTTGATCTATTAAGCTGCAATTCTGGGACAACAATGGCAATTTTAGACAGTGCTAAAAGCAGATACCAGTTTTGAGGGGAAATCCTAATCTGACAGATTCTTTGGATTTTTTTAGACTCCCATGTATTGTGTTCAATACTGTCTCAACTCAATATTCCTGTATCCAAACTGGATACAGTAGGAGTGGAGGAGTGGACCACCAAATAGGCAAAAACTTGATGAATCATCATTTCAGAAGGTAATAGTTCTGGAGAACAGTAACAAGTAGAGGGATTGCCAGATCTGTCCTGGAACTACTTAAGACCTTTATCAATCATCTGGATGAGGTGAGGGAAGGCACACTTGTCAAGTTTGCAGGCAACACCAAACTAGAGGAACTAGTCCATATGGTCAACAGTAGGGCTGCCACCTGGAGGGAGCCAAACTGGCTGGAGGAAGAGGCCAACAGGAACCTAGTGAAATTTAACAGGGATAAATGGAAAGTCCTGCTGCAAGAAGGAAGGAAAAATGCCCTGCATCCATACAGGCTGGGGAACAGCTCTGTTGGGAAGGCCCTGGGTCTCTGGGCCAGCAGCAAGCTGAGCATGAGCCAGCAGCCTGCCCTGGAAACAGGGATAGCAAAATGCATCATGGGCTGTGTGAGCTGGTAGATCAAGGCAAGGGATTATCCTCCTCTTCTCAGCACTCATCTGGAGTATTGCATCCACTAGAAAAACATTGATAAACTGGGATGAGCTCAACGGAGGGTCAACACGATGGTCAGGGTTAGAGCACTTGCCTCACTTGCTTGGGAGACTGAGGGACCAGGATTTGTTCAGCTTGGGAAAGAGGCAGTTATAGGGAGACCAAACAGCCACCTGCCCATGCTGACAGGGAGGTCACTGGCAGGACGGAGACACATTCTTCACAGTTGTCCATGACAGAGTGAGAGACAACAGACATAACTCGAAACAAAACAAAAAAGATTCAGACTGAATATAAGGAGAATTTGTTTCCCGATGTGGACAGGCAGGCAGTGGAGTGGGTTGCTCAGAGAGGCTGGGCCAAGCTTCATCCTTGGATGTTTTCAAGACCTGACTGGATCAAGGCCTGAACAACCTGCTCTGAGCTCATGGTGACCATGCTCACGGAGGAATTTGGACTACAGACATCAAATGGTTGCTTCCAACCTGAATTATCCATTAAATCCATGGTCCTATATAAGTAATTATTATGAAAAATGACCAACAATGCTAATATTTTAAGAAATTCCTTGTCAATATTTTTCTTTTCCTCTAATACTCAAGAAAGTGCATTATTTTAGAGACAATAAAAAAAAGTCATCATCTATATAGTGCATTTCACTGCTACGCATCTAATGAGACCACGTGCATTAGTAACTTCATACTTCAAATAAAACAATTGCCTAGCTAAAAGAAAAGACTAACTTGTATAATGCACCCTGATGAGGATGAGGAGTGATTTCCTCTTACCTTTCTCATCCTGTGCTAATTCATACACTTTTGACCTACCGGCAGAAATTTGCACTTCTGAACATCACAAACTGCTTTGCATACTTAATTCACTGAAGTGACAGCAGTGTCTGAGGGTAATTTGCTCTTTCTTTACTCTTGCTAGGAGGCCTTCAGCAGAAAGCCTCTCATCAACTCCAGGGGTTCCTGTCTGTGACAGTCCAAATGGAAAAGAGAAAGTATAATACACTGAGAACGCCTTTTGTTTTGATTTTACTTGACTCATGATTAATGAGGAACACACGAACTCAAGATTAAAATGCTCCTCCTGGGGAATCAAATCTAGCATGCGTGGCATATCATAGACTATCAAAGCCTATCACAAATGTAAATCTTTGGAAAGGAGATTTCAAACTCGTATCTGAAAACTGCTCTAGAATCTGCTGCTGTAAAACATCCTAAATTTCTATCCTAAATTAACTAACGGCCATTTTATGCCTGCTTATTCTTTTGCCAAGTACTAATGCATGAGTAAGAGCTTAGAATCACCCATAGTATGAGCACACATTTTCAGCACTGTTAGAAGATAGGCTATTTATCAATAACTGTATTTCTTCATTTTGTATAATCAACATGCTTTTTAGCTAAAGTATTTTTTTCTATGTGTTTCCTATGAACATAAGGCTGGCAACAAATGCCAATCACATCCCCCTTTCATTAAGGCTTCTGTCAAAATAAGCTTTCTATTCCCTGATTATTTCCATAGCCCTTTCCTTAGTCTTCTCTAGCTCAAATTCATCTTCCTGAAATATGGTTGTTTAGAACAAGCCCTAGTATCTCAGCTAGATAGGGGCTTATACTGCTACTAATGTCCTTATTAGACAAATTCTTCACAGAATGTTTTGCTTTTATTTTTCTTCTTTTTCTTTTATTCCAATGGCTACAAAAAACCTCATTAACCAGTTGAGAAATGTGGGACTTTACCATTGTTTCCTCTTTTAATCAAAAATCTGCCTTGAAGTATAACACAATAACTGGAGGAGGATATTTTCTATAAATGTTTTCGTAAAAACTGGCAGTCCAAGATTTCAGGGGGATTTGCTGTGCTCTAATATTGCTACTATATGTTTTAACTAAATTACTAATATTTGAACATTGCTATAGTTGACAGGCAATTCTATTGATTGGTGTTATATTTACATCTTTATTTTAATACATACTGAAAGAAATCCTCAATATCTGTATCAGAAGAATGCTTGCAAAGAGAAGTACAAAACTGAAAGGGCCTCTCTGCCAGTTTAGATTGACATGGAGAACAGGGAGATTGCTGATAGACAAGAGCAGGGGATTTTTATTTATTTTTTTTTGTAATTAAGCATAAGAGTATCCATCTGTTCCTGGGTTCAGAGTGGGCATGGACTCTTAAGAAGTAACTTTGTAACACTGGTATCATGGGGCTCTGTGTTCGTTCTCCCAATGCCTCAAGATCACACTTGCTCAGTTGGCAAGTTTTTAAAAAAAGAGAAAGCCTATAAAATACATCTGAACTGCTAGCTTTGCATGAATCCTGAGACTTAAAAGTCAAGCAGAACTCCACTGAGTATTACTGCTAGCAATAAGGATCTGTAACTGCAATTAAATTAATGTTGCTGCTATCTAATGGAGTGATTCATTCGGCTCTGTCAGATGTGTATCAGTTCTGCAGTGCAAACAAGTATTTGGTTTTCTCTTCAGGTTGTTGCACATGATGAACTCAGTGCAACATGACACATCCTGATAGCTTACTTGGGAGTGCTTGCATGGAAACAAGATCTCTGTTTCATTCAGTCATTGCTACCTACCTGCTTCACATCCTCTCAACCCAAAATATTCAAACTCTGCAACCTACATATTTGTTCACCACTTTTTGCAGCCCATTAGCCAAACTCTGGTTTTGTTTCTTGTGTTTTGGTTTTTTTTCACAAGATCACTCCTTATTTCCAACTAAGCCTGAAAGTAAAAATAAAAATTTAAAACTAATGTAAAATCAATTAGCAACTATTTCTTCACAACATTCTTATTTGTTATCCTGTTGCATATTAAAGCCTTTTCTCCTCTCAGCTACAAGAATCTGTATGTGCACTTACCACCTTTACTAATCTGTTAGAAAATAAATGGATGAAAAATAGTCCATTTCTCTCATGACTCCACTTTTGATGTCAGAGAAGTCTTAGAAGTGTTTTCTTGAATTCGTTTTTAGAACTACCACTTTTCAAAACAAGCACTCTATAATGCATAGGATAACCTATGTAAAATTACTGAAATAGAAGAAGAAATTTCTCAGAAATGGCTGTACAATGAAGAGAGATTTCTCCTTTGCTTCTTGAAGTCCTCACCAAGGGCAATCTGTCTTATTTGACATGGGACAAGCAGAGATCCACTACAAACAATTCTCCTGATCACATAACAACATAGTAGTAAAAAAGTAAGGTAAAAAAGAAAAGTAATGTGAGAAAAAGGAATGGGGACCTTTGTTGTACGAAAGAACACCACCACCATGATCTCATGATTAAAACCACAGGAAAAAAATCAAAGGCTAATTTGAGTCATAAGTAGGAACCACAGGATTTCTTTGCATACTGGAAGAGTTTTTTGGAAAAAAAAAAAAAGAATTAAAAAGTTTCTTTGGAAAGATGAATTTTAAAAGCCATGAATGTACTTAATGAGGAGCAGTGGTCCTTGTCTGCAAATGTTTGACTATATAGCATTAATTTAACAAGCCATCATTCTGATCTCTGTAACACAAGTGATACTCTGTGATCTGTTAAATGATCCCCAATATTTATGTCACAGTTGATTTAACAGGAAATGTGCTACTTCCTGGAATATAATGCATGTGCACACTTCAATAGCACAGCACAATGCAATCTTAGAGATTACTCTGCAGCCACTGATTATGCTGGAAAATAACCGAGTCTCATATTTGACGCTTACTGCCCCTGCACTATTTTGGGGAGAAAAAAAGGAAAACTCGTGAGCTAATACTGAACATTTACTAATAAGGCTGCTAAACCACATGTGAAATCTGATGTGGAAATATTAATTAACTTTAGTCTTTTCCTGAATATGCACTTTTACGGGTAAATTTCAAACAGAGATGTTTAGTATTTTTAGTCAAGGCAGTTTTATCTTATGCTCTTCTTTAGGTTTCCTCACTCCCTGCTGCAGGGTTGTGGCTCTCAAAGCTTCTTAGGCACTTCTCAGCACATCATCTGCTCTAGGTGTCCACTAATCACAAGCTCTTCTCTTGGAAATCCTGATACTATTTAAGGCATCCTTCTATGAGCCTCTTTCCAAATTCTCCATCTCCTGAGTTCCTCCAATATCTTATTTGGATGATTTTCCATATTTCTCCTCTGATATACGGTACAAACTCTCCTAGATCTTTTTGTTGCTTCCCTTACTTTTCATTTGTCCACGTACACATCTCCAGGATTTTAATTAAAAACAAAAAAAAATAACCATGTGTAACCTAAGGGTTTCTTTCCACTGTAAAGTAACTGTCCAAATGATACTCTTTGTCTGATAACTCTGCAGCCTAGACTTGACAAAGAACTGAACTCTTAATTCCATCTTCCACTCCCCTGCCTTCCCTTGGTCAACAGAAGAGATTTCATTATATTCTCTGGTGCACATTCCTATCACGTGGTTCTCTTTTCAGAATTTAGATCCAAACTGATGAAGCAGTGACATTACTTGCAATCATCTTTAGATATCTTTAGATAGTCATCTAAAGTTCCCTTAAAGTCTGTACAGAGAGAAACAGGCATAGTTATAGAGATGAGCCAAAGGATAGCCCTCAGCCAGCCATTTTACATGAGGCTCATGAAGACAATAATATCAGAATGGTTTGTGGCAAATGGCAGGATGACACATGAGCGTTGGGAGGATGAGGTGATAGCAAGGGCCTCCAACCTATTGCACTGACACATGCTGTGAACACTTCACTAAGGCAAGGTCTTGCAAAGCTGGTCCAAGAGCCCCTGAGGTAATAGGAGACAGGAGGGCAGCTGCCACAAAGCCCCTTGGCAAATCAGTGGAGTGCCCCTCTAAGAAGGCGACATGGCCGGCAGACCGACTGAAATGTCTCTACATCAATGCATGAAGCATGGGTAACAAACAGGAGGAGCTGGAAGCTATCCTGCTACAGGAAAACTATGACATAGTAGCAATTACGGAAAC
>VZTM01007493.1:20098-43035 GCA_013400555.1 Jacana jacana
AAAGACCTAAACAGACACAACTTCTTACTACTGTAGGAATCTCATATATCTGAGTTTCCTCACAAGTCATGGTTTATCTGAAATTAAAGTGATCTGAAAAGTGTCTGTCTGACTAGAAAAATAGTAGCTGTTGCCTTATTTAATTTCAAAATACATGGCTTCATTGTTTCTTGTTCTGTTTCTATAAATTTCATTATCATCATCAGCTTGGGGGTAAAAAATTGGGAGGAAACAGCATGAACAGCATTTTGCAAATGAACATTAATAAAAGATCAGGGTGAAGCAAATGAATATAAACTACTATCAATATTAGAATTGTGTTCTACAAATTGGATCAATTCTCATTGATTCCTTTCTAGTGATCTAGAGGAATTTAGGAAGAGGCATCAGAAAAAAAAACCCAACTCTGCATTAAACCACAAGCTAAGACAAGGAGATAAATTAGTACCCTGTTTTTGTCAGTATTTTGATGTATTCTAGTTTTTATTTGGAATTACAGTAGAAATACGCTATAATATGTCTTTAGGGATATTTGATTTAATGATATTTCTTCATTTGGTTATTCATAATGACAACACATTTTATGCTACCCAAGCATAGGTAACTAAGGATAATATCTAAGGGAGAACTATGGTTAAATTAATGTATCTATGAAAATTAACTAACTATCTAAAATTATATGTTTATTTAGAAAAACACAGACAAGCTTTCAAGAATGTAGACCTATTCACACCTGGAACAAAAAACTTTAGCAACATGCAGAATTGGGAATAATTAGGCCACCCTTAGACTATTACAGCTTCCTAAACACTTAGGGGTCTGTATCAGAAGTCTATGTAGCATATAGCTGATTAATCTGGATAATATCCTTACTGATGTTTCATATTAGCTGAAAGTAAATATTAATTTATTTTTAATAAGACTTAATAGAGCAACTTTCTAGAGACATTCATATTCAGCCAGCTAACTTGTTTAAATTGTATAACTTTAGGGAGTTATGACCATTTTCACCAGTTGAGAATCTCCAGAAGTAATTAAGAAGTTCTTCATTAAAAGTTTACAGTGCTCAGCTACCTCTTCTTAAAAGTTAAGAAAGGTTTAAGTTAAGGGGAAAAGGCAAGCATGTGTTCTCACATAATGGCTTTAATCTGAAGATCTAGCACAAGTAAATTATAAATAAGTCCATAAGGATGCTTTTTATTACTAGCCTGTATAACTATGTTCTAGCAACTCTATATGTGGGGAAAAAAAGAAAGTACACTTATGCACAAGTACAGAAATGTCATTCACTACACACAAGAGACAATTTTCTAATGAGAACAGAATACTTTGTGGTGTAAAAAACAAGGAAGAATAAAGCTTTTATTTAATGGTTTGAGTCTGTGGGGGTTTTTGTCTTCAAAGAGCAGTGCATATGATTGAAATCCTGACAAAACCTCAGTAGTGGATGCTATTTAAACACCTTTCCTTCCCTTGATTTTCATGATTCATTCATAACAGCCTTTAACTCAGCAGAAAGTAAATGAGGAGTTCTAGTTACACAAAAGCTGTAAACAGTTTCTTTGCATCTTTATGCTGCCAGTAAACAACCTCTGCGCAGTTTATTTATTTATTTGTTTTGGAAGTAGGTAGCAAAGGCATTAGCAACTTCAACACAGATCCAGCAAATTTTACAGTGCAGCATAACCTACGAGTTGTTTGGTTTGTTGTTTTGCTGTTTGTTTTTTCTTTTTAAATTGCATCACTTGCTTCTGAATTCTAAAGCTGAACTCCTATGTGGGATTAGTCACACAAACTATATCAGTATAATTACATAGTGACATTTCTGAACCAACTTTTAAATTCTCAAAACTTGGTAATTAGTAAGCATGCACTGTAAGACTGATGGCCTCAGATCTCTGTTGTNTCAGATCTCTGTTGTCTTGTCACCACTCCTCCCTGAGCTTGACTTCTCCTAGTTCTTCCTCGCACTTCTTGGACTGTCCCTTGTAGTTCTCTCCTGTTCTGCATCTGCTCCCATTTCTTTCCCTGCCAGACAAACCCGAAGGTAACAGCCATTCAGGCTAATTAAATGGTGCTGGAAGTGAGTTAACAGGTGGTGGCCCCAGCTGCTTTAGTCGCAGGGGTAGATAACAGACCCATCACTAGCCTGTATAAGGCACTATGATTAATTAGGACAAGAAGCCATTTGCTAAGGGGGGACAACCAGATTTATAACAGAATTTTATTATCCAAGATAACAAGCAAACTTTCCTTACAAAATACAAAACTAAATTTCTTATTCCAAAGTGCTCTGCCATCATCTTGACTGTGTTCAATATGGCATAAGAACTCCTTGACATAGGTTTCTTCATACCAACATTTTGTATTTTCTTCTTCCTGAGAGCTCTGAATATGACCTTGCTCTAGGAAATTTTCTCTCCCATACAGGCTCTCTTATTTTGTTTTCTTCCACGTAAACTTGCAAGTTTCTCAAGAGAGTTCAGATTACTGTGGGAACTACTATCAAAACATTTAAATAACAGCAAATAGCACCATGTACAGTTGAAGAACTGGTTATGCAAGCTTCCCATGTAATCCTCCAACTCCACTGGACTTCTTGCAATGATCCTCTAATCATTGTAATCAACACTATGAGACTACACCCAGTCATCCAGGCATTAACCCCTGGAGCTGCTGCTCCTATGACTTTAGCCTTGTAAGGTTGTTTTGAGGCTGAATTATGAAGTTACTTTACAAGTAGATGCCTCCCAGGCAGGAGCAAAGAACTGGGTTAATTTTCTCTTTATTGCAGAACTGGAACACAGCAAGAAATCCACCATGCTTAATTACCCCTTATTTTATTCAGCTGAGTGGTGAACTTAGGAAAAGTGATTAATTTCCCTCATTAATGACTATTACAGCCAAAGAAAAAAAATGCAGGAATTAATTCAGTACGCCAACCCCAACAGCCTTGCAGTCACACAATTTGAAATTAAAACTACCATAAAAATGAACATTGAGGAGCATGTACACAATTCAAGGGCTGAGAAAGCCCTTTCTCATTCCCTTGCTTTTCTGTATATGCAAAGTCATCTTCTCAGTTGTCAAAGATATATCTGCAGCACAGCTGTGTCATTTACATTTTACTGATCTGCAGAGCTCAGCATGAAGAATAATATTAAATCAATGTGTGTCAATGCGTATAGAAAGAGTGGGCAGAGTTGCACTAATATATTGTTCAGCAGGGGAATACACTGGCACCCTAAGGAAGCCTGTTAAAACTGCTACATAAACAAGAAAGTCTCTGCTATCGCAAGAATTCCAGGTCCTTCTTTTCAAACCTGCTTTCTGCACAAAGGAAAGATCTAATAACACTATATCCTATAGAGCGATTCAGTGATCTAAAGAAGAGTTTCTAATCTTGTTGCAGTTTACAATTAAAATCTTTGTGGCCTAAGAGGAAAGTAATTCATTAAGTAAAGTACAGGGATATTTTTGAAGGGAAGCAAAAAGGTGAATGGCAAGGTAAACAAATATTCACACTTATTTGTAAAATGACATAGAGTTGAAAAATACGCCATGTCAATCAGCGCAGCTGTACAAGAATAACTTTACAGCAAGTTACAAGCATCATCAAATGCCAAACACATATCCATGCGAAGAAGTAGAAAATCAAGTCCGTCCAGAACTCCCTTTCCTATTAACCTTCTAAGACAGTGAATTACCCAGAGAAATCAAATGATTCACACTTGCAACACAACTTTTTTTTTTTTTTTTAAGTTGAAAGAATGTTTTCTTTTATTCATACTAAGTAGAAGCACTTCAGGGAAGTTTTTGTCTTTCCTTATTAGATCACAGTGATTCTTTCTGTGAAGCACTTCCTAAGAGCTATTGCTTTTGTGTGGTGTAATGTAATACATTCTACAAAAGAGGTTTTTAAGTTTGTCCCTTGGAGAGAAGAGAAGATGTACAACAGGTGTTCCTCCTTTCTTTGTTTACCTGAGCTGACTACTCACTGCTCAAAATCATATCCTTAGGAAAACAAAAGATGGAGCATGTAAGCATTTGCCTGGAAAATCTGATATCAGGCTGAAGTCCTTTCTTGTTAAAGCAGCAAAATGCTCCTATTGACTGTATGCAGGGTTCTGTTAGCACAGCTGTGAATACTTCAGGGAAACGGGAGAAAGAGCCACAAATAAAGAATTAACAGTTACTATCTAGCTCATAATGAAACATATACATATGTCCCAATCCACTTAATTCTCAGTTGAAACTGGGAAAGATTCATAAAATAGCGGTGAGTTAATGTAATAGTTTCTGGTAGTTCTTTAGCATCTTCCAGCTGGGAATCTCGTTTCTCAGTGTGATTAATGTCAGCCTCAAAAGAAAGTACAGGGTCAAAAATGACTCCAAGTTTATGAACTCAAACTCCAGACGAAATAGAAGTACAATGAAATTAAATAGCCGAGGAGGAGAACTATCAATAACTCTTCTATCTTGTCAGAATTCAGCTCTGCACAATTAATACCAGATAAGAAATCGTACAACACAGCAAGGGGTACTTGGGCTTACAAGGTTCTACAGATTTCTCTAGATATTGTCAATTTGTAATATTGTGTACATTGAACATGGGAATTATAGCCAGAGGCAATAATTTTGAAACAAAATAGGATCTTCAATAGATCTATGGGAACTCCTGAAATAATTAGAGCTTTAAATGGAAGCAGAGACCCCAAAGCAATAAAGTACAAACACTGAAAAATTATATGCTTTAAACCATACAAATATGATTACAACAATACCAGTGTACATAATGAAAGCAACCACATCAAAATTTTGATGGATAGGACTATCAAGATAGGAAAGACGGACAAAATCACATATCTATGTTCAAAAGCCAACCAGACCTTTGAGATGAACTGTTCAGTAAGACATAATCTTATCAGAAACTTCAGTTCATGTGTTGGTAGATACAGAACAAGATCTAAATAGCAACTGGCCACCCTAAAAAAGCAAAATCAGAAACTCCACAGAGCTAGAAATCAGGAAATTAGGCTTCTCATAGTAAGAGACTCATTTGTCATCACAGGAATGAATGGAAAATGGAAGCACAGATGACTAAGAATGCATTGTGTCAGATTTACTTGTATAAAGCTTCCCAAGTATATCACTGCTGGCTAGGTCACAGCTTTAATATCACTGAACCAAAGTACAACACTATGAGTGACAGCTCAGAAAAAGTAAAAAAAAAAGTCTTTAGCAAACCCCAATTGTTTGTTTGTCCTAACTTCATTAAATGTGTTGGTGCAGCTGCTTTGGGCAGGAAATAAAAAATACTTCTGAAGCAACATTATACGTATCACATGTTTCTAGTGTGATTGGTTCCATATTGTTGGGGCCCTCAAGTGCCTCTAGCAGAGTTCCTCAGCAAATTTTAATGTGTCAAACCAGATAAAAGTCAGAAGTAGATGCTTTATCCCTACAGGCTGGGATGGCTGCTACCCAGCACAGAAATTCCAACAGGGAAGACAATGCCCTGGCCTCAATCTGAGCACCGCTCCCATAAACTACTGATAACAGCATATGACCTGAGCCCTGAGGTTGCCACCAGCCACCCCCGCCAAACTCCTGCATGTCCTGGTGCCCTCAAGGTGCCTCTCTGACTGTTCATGGCTAAGATCTCAGCCCAGGGGTGTCCCACCTCAATGGCAGTGGGGCCAACGGCCTCCAGTCCTTGTTGGGTGCCACACACGGGCAACAGGCTAGTGGAGCACAGCAGATGTGTCAATAGGCTAATCAAATGTCCTTCAGCAATAATTTTTCTGCCTAGCCAATGGGAAAACTATCAAATATAAGCAACCAGTGTCTCACGACTAAGTGACATATAATTACTAATACTGAATTTGAAAGACTGAACGCTGTATTTAAAGTTTTGCTACTTCAGAACTGCATCCTGTTATGATATTAAATACTTCTTGGTGTGTCCAAGGTATTTCAACTAGAATACTAAAATTCTAACAAACAACAGGCCAAAATGGAAAACCTTTTAATATTTCATTCATAAAAAACATTTGACATCTAATATTCACCCTTAGCATGTTTGCGGCTGACACCAAGCTGTGTGGTGTGGTCCACATGCTGGAGGGAAGGGATGTCATCCACAGGGACCTGGATAGGCTTGAGAGGTGGGCCAGTGCAAACCTCATGAAGTTCAACCAATCCAAGTGCAAGGACCTGCACCTGGGTCACAGCAATCCCAAGCACAAATACAGGTTGGGTGGAGAATGGCTGGAAAACATCCCTGAGGAGAAGGACTTGGGTGTGCTAGTTGATGAGAAACTCAACATGACCTGGCAATATGCACTTGGGGTCCAGAAAGCCAACCGCATCCTCAGCTGCATCAAAAGAAGTGTGGCCATCAGGTTGAGGGAGATAATTCTGCCCCTCTACTCTGCTCTCATGAGAATCCATCTGGAGTATTGCATCCAGCTCTGGGGTCCCCAAAATAAGAAGGACATGGACCTGTTGGAAGAGGTCCAGAGGAGAGCCGTGAAGATGATCAGAGGGCTAGAGAGCCTGTTTTCATAGGAGAGGTGGAGAGAGTTGGAATTGTTTAGCTTGGAGAAGAGAAGGCTCTGGGGAGTCCTTACAACAACCTTCCAGTATGTAAAGGGGGCTTACAGGAGAGATGGGGGGGATGCTTTACCAGACAGTGTAGGAATAGGACAACAGGTAAAGGTTTTAAGCTGAAAGAGGAGAGATTTAGATCAGATGTTAAGGAAGAAATTCTTTCCTGTGAGGGAGGTGAGACACTGGAACAGGTTGCCCAGGGAAGTTGTGTAAACATCATCCCTGGAAGTGTTCAAGGTCAGGCTGGATGGGGCTTTAAGCAACCTGTTCTAGTCGGAGATGCCCCTGCCCATGGCAGGGGGGTTGGAAGCAGATCCCTTAGGTACCTTCCAACCCAGACCATCTACGATTCCATGTATTTTATTGATTTTACTGGGAAGATAGGTGTGAAAGAGTATAAAAAAAAAGACATAGGAAAAAAAAAAGAACACGAGAACCTAGAGAAAGAAAAGCATGTTTAGCATATTAAAGGTAATTAATCTTTCATTTTAGGAGGCCAGACTACAGAAAATTCCTGGAAAGACACTGTAATTTCAGAAGGTGCTAGATATGAAAAAAGAAACTAACGCATTGGATCAAATAACATATCCAGCTAGAGAGTGATCTGACATTGAATACTTGCTAGAAAGTAAAAGAACACAAAGCAGAACAGTGTTGCTTTATTACATTTGTTGTTTGTTTAATATTTCAATAAGAAAAAAATTGCCTCAAGACTTAAACTTTGAGGAAATTTAAGCTTTGAAACAAAAGAGACAGTACTGAGTTTACCACGTCATTCCCATTACTCAAGTTTTACAGTTTATCTAACTCAGCTGAAACTTGTGGTGTTGGTTTTGTTCTACAACTGGAGAGTGACCAAAGAGATATGATATGATCTTGAAAGTACAACACTGGAGACAAATAAACTGTAAGTGTGTGTCAATGCTCAAAACTGAATACAACTGAAACATTAAGCAAGTCAGTGATAAAGAGGTTACATATAACATGAAGACTGTTTCAAGCGCACTTCAGCTTCAAAAGCTTCAAAAAATGGTTAAACAGTTTAGACCTTTATTTTAGCTACAAAGGACTGAGCATTGAGAACAGAAATAGTTGTCTCTAGAAATAATATATTTCAAGATAATCTAAGAAAATTTCCCCATAATTTTTATTTTTCTAAATGGCTATAGCAAATTGCTAAATTTTTGAAAATGCATTTAATCTCAGAAAAGGATGCACTGATACATACAACATAAAGAAAGTTATATTCAGTGATGAAAGGTAAATGGGGTAAAAAATTGAAATAAATAAATTAGGAAAATCTCCCCTAAGTACTGACTGAATGTTAACCAGTTCGACAATGATTGGCATTTATGCCTAAGAAGGCTCTCTAGGTAAGCTCCTATTTAAGCTTTTTTCATCAGCTTGAAACTTGAACATAATGATGTTTGACTAGATTCTGGCTGAGTGTGTCCCAAGGTCCTGCCCCCACCAGTCATCCCAATCAGAGTCCTAGACAAAACCTTCCTGGTTTCTTTCCAGCCTCCTGCCACGGGTATCTTTTGCAAGGCAACCAAAAGACAAAAATCGTTGTACGGAAGATCTTGTCCTCATCTGCAGACAAAATGTTACTACATCTCACGTCTGCTTGTTCAGACATAGCTTTGAGACTCCTTCCATCTTTATTTAAGATTTTCGTTAAGAATAGCAAATGGATTCAGAACACACTAGAAGAGGATACCCAACAGATGCAGACTAGCTGTTAGTAGAAACCCTGTTCTGTAGAAGAAAACTAAAACACTTCCAAGTCCTTCCAAATCCCACTCAGCTGAATTTATCAATATATATTTCATCATCTGAATTAGTAACATAAATACAAATTGCGTATTTCATAAATCTGAACTACTCCAATTCAACAATTTGAGCAGTTATAAAGATTCTTATAACTGAAAATAAAGGTCATTTGTAAGAAGAAAAAATTCACTTGATGAAAAGTGCTATAGGCACATGAAGATTTTTCTTATAGTATCAAAGAAAATTCAGTTGAATTTAAGCTGACCCCTCATTTATCATATCCTGTGGGCAAGTCAGTTAAGGACTGTATTGATTCTCTTTTGTGTTCATTCTTATATACATCATTCAACAAAGGTGAAAGTAACCGTAAGAAATTAAGTTTCAAGAAATATATTTAAATTATAAATATTTGAAGTTGCAGTTAAGAATTACTATTATACAATACATTTCCTGTACTGAAATTACAGGACATATCCGTATAATCGCATTGGAAAAAACCACATGATATACACTAGGTGATCCCTGGAAGTAGTGTACTGGTAGTAACTAAAATGGACTTCAATGGAATTGCATCAGCTCAAGATCTCATACATTCAGCTAAGTGCCACTTTTCACTAAACTCAGGAATACTGGATTGCTTTGAAACCTCTGATCATACAGTGAGCGATGATAAAATAGTTATCCAAGACCATTGTTTTCCTACCCTACTAGTGTCTGAAGATGGGAAGGGGGGAAAAGTAGTCCATTTCTATGAACAGCTGATTTCACAGGCAGCTTACAGAATTTGGTTTTTTGCTCTCAGTGAAATGTAAAGAGCAGAGCATGAGTCCCGCCGTAATGTTAGTCTGTTTTGAAGAAAAGTTGATCAATGAAAGAAATGGAAATAATCTTTCTTCCACAAGGAGGAAGGATGTACCGCACTTTGTGCAATTGGCTGAGAACTGTGAAGAAAGCAGACTGAGGTAGTATGTGATTAAAGTAAAGCAACAACATATCTAAAACTTCACTATCAACATAATGTCTTTTAAAGATACTGGAAGCACTGACAGTTTCTTCTTTGATTTCTCTTCCACAAAACATAAAATTATGTCTTTCTTCTGTAACTGGTTTTAGCTGTCTGACTAAACAGCTCAACTGATAATAAATCCTAGATTTCTACACCAATTCAATCAATTATAATTTTATTATAATATGTTTAGAAAGTTTAATCTTTGCAAGGATTTTTTCTGTATTTTCTGCATTTAAAAGCCTCTTTCTCAACAACAAACCTTTTCCCGATCAAGCCCAAAATCTCCTGGCATTTTTTTTTTTAATGGTTCAGGTTGTTCAGAGTTTCAATTTTAGCTAGCAGAAAACAAAACAAAGTTGAAGATGCACCTTTGTGAAAACTGTGTCTGCACAGGCTTCCGTTAGCTGCTGAAAGGGCACTATGCCAAGGGAAACTGTAAGGTGGTAGGTAAGTTTATCTCGTGATTTTATTTCAGCTCTTTTGAGAAAAGAAAGAGAGAGAGCGCACACACATTTGGTCCGGTCTCTGGCTCCTTTTAAGGAAACAATTGATTTCTTTTGTGTTTTTATTACCAGAAAAACCAAAACCAGACATCTGAGGAAAACAGAACCAGATCTCCCATTGCAAGATCGCTCAGTAAAATCTGACTGGTGTCTCATGCAGTGCTCAACCACAGGGAAAACGTAGGCTTGAGAAAAGCCCCTGAGTGCTGCAGCTGGGTCTGGAGCCCCGCAGAGGTCAGGGAGGTGTGGCGGCGCCTCCGGGAGAGCTTCCTAGGGACCCAACAGAGCTGGGTTACAGCTGCTGCTGGAAAGGGAGGAGATGAAATTATAGCGTGGAGGGGGGAGGCAGAGAGGGGAGAAAAGCAGAGTGTCTGAAGGGATGAAACCACCACAGTTTCTCTTTCATCCTTCTAATATTCTCAGGAATCGCTTTAGGGGGATGAAAGCCATCACTTGAAAGTCTGGTGCCTCTGTCTTTATGCTTTGCAAGCTTCCACAGAGAGCAGAAATAAAATGATAATGAACAAACTAAAAACAGTCCAAAATTTTGCCTGAATCCCAATTAAGTCAGCGCAGCCAGATACACGTTCCTTCAATCAACATTGTGACCAGTCATTTTAGCCAATATCACAAAAAACAAAAAAGAAGAAAAAAAGAAGCAGTTACAAGATGATTCCCCCCCCTAATTTCTTGCAAATAAAAATACTCTTATACAGTCTTATGATCACAAAGACATAAACTTGAAACTTGGGAAATTGTAGAAGTGAAGCTGCACGACTGATCTTACTACAGCTTCCCCAAGCACGTCTTAGTCATTAATTCCACAACTGTTTCAAAGTGTTCTCCCACTGCAGAGAACAGATGATATTCAGTCAACAAGCAACTATGTGATGCTTTATTTCTCCTTATTATTAATACAGATTCCAAACATCACTAGTGATAGATTCACTTTGCTAAGGGATCTTGACTGATAGCAATTGAAGTCCAAAGTGTTTGGGGTACGTGGATACCAAATGCTGATTAGGAATCAGACTTCTTCAAAACCAACGCTGATATCGCTGCTGAATACTCTGCAAATCTGAACTAGTTCTCCAAAAAACTTTCAGGCTGGAGAAGGTACAGTTATTATCTCTGTATTAAAGCTGGAGATTTGAGATGTGGTTCGAGTCAAGTCTTCTGAAGAAAGCTACTCTCTCCAGAGTTCCACCACCAAGATTTCCAGCTCCATGTTTAAAGCCTATAATGCTGGAGGTAGTACAGAGAGAAGATGATACCAATGATATCCTGATACCCTAATTTGGAGCTTTTAGTCTACTGTTTGATAGCAAAAGGTTGGGTTGAGTAGTTTTAAAGTTTTAGCCAACCTGTCCTGAGGGACCAGGCAAGCCAAAAATATTATTACCCTACATGGGAACATTTACCTGTCTTCATGAACATTAGTAAACCAATAAATAATTAGTTGATCAACCTACAAAGGAGCATTTCCAATTATTGGGAAAGTATTAGCAAGCATTAAATACATTTGTCATTTCCACCAAATATGTTTAAATGATACAGTAGTTAATCTATACTATTCTGAGTAAGACCCATATTTATGTCTACTTTTGCAAAATACACATAAGTGTTATATTTAGACTTTAAAAATATGAGTTTATGCGTGCATGGATAATATGAAATCAGAAACAAAATACAGACTTTGATTGCTGTCTTCTGTTTTTATCTCTTTCTTCTCCCCACTCTCTCTCCCAACAAAGCAAAAATGCAAGCCCTATTGCCATTTGTGAGCATGCATGTGGAAGAAAATTGATTGCTGAGACAATTTTCTGCATGTGCCGCAGAATATAAGGTCATACTGACAAAGGTTCATTTTATTTAAAGGAAACAGTTTGTAACTGACTGCTTGGGAAGAAAACAAAGGAAAAGTTATTTTAGACAATGTTTTGGCTCCTGTGGTCAAGGTCATTTTGAAGGAAAGACTACTCGCCTGGAAACCATCTCAGCTGCTAATTTTCAAAATCAAGTATGTTAATTTGTCACTTTCTTGCTGGGTGACCACAGTCGGATGAAGACTACTCAAAGCCAGACAGGTACTAAGATACCAGACACCTCTGTGGACGTATTCCTGAGCCTCTCTTTATCCAGTTTATAAATTGGGAATCAAAGATGCCTGAATTATAAAATATGTATGTCCATATCAAGTCAAAATGTGTCTTATTTTTGATAGTTTAATTTATATTAATAACAAAGAAATTGTTTCAGTAATAATCTCGGTGTTGGACAAGTCATGAGGCATAAGTTTATCTAAGAAATTTCTTAAACGCTTAACTTTCTTAGGCGCTGAAAGTTATAGAATTGCATAAGTACAACTTTTATCTTACTAATCCATACTTTGAAGAGCACATTGTATTTGCATTGTAATTACATCTTCAGAAACATCAGCTGCTGCACCCTGTGAAAGAAATAGTTTTAATAAGCCTAAATTCACCACTACTGCTGAAAGCTGCCACTTTGCTGAGCATGTGTAGGTATTCAGTATTCTATAAAACAATGATTTATCTCGCATAACACGACTCCAAGTTTAGAGTCAACAATGGGGATTTTCTTTGATGTAAAGATAAGTAATAATACATTAAGTATTAAAAATGTTCTTAAACGGTCAAGTGACAAATTAGCCTTACAAACTCAACTTTCTTAATATGCGAATCCTAAACTACAAAATCGAACTATGCCTATGAAATACAGACACTATATCTTAAAGATTAGATTTTGTCATTGATATAATCTATTGTTTTAGTGTGAAAATTGCTTCTTATGCGTCCCTAGCAGCATTTAAACATGACATTTTGCCATTCCACTCAGTGCAACCCTGAATTGATCCAAGCTGGGAATACTCGCCCCCTTCTTATTGTCTCATGGAATGCAAACCCCACGTTTGCAAAGACCTAATCAGCAGCTTCTAAGACTCTTGACTCAGGTTCTTCTGATTTGTACTATGAAATGAACTGCAGAATTAGTGTTTTTTTAGTCTCTATTACATGAAGCACCCCTTGACACCAAACTGATTTCTGGGATTATGTCTGGGTGAAGAAGCCAAAACAACTTGCTCTTTTGTAGTTTAAGGAATTTGTGACCTTTTAGATATATCAAAAAAATCTAATTTGAAAAGAGTAAATAATAATGCGGTCTAAATATATTTGAAGCTCGGCTAGCTGTAGCACTCCCAGGCTATTCTCTAGACAAAGAAGTCTAGGCAAAAAAAAACATCTTGGCATCTAGTAATGCCATATGGAGTTTCCATGTGGCGTTATTGTATGACAAAATTATCTCCCTTTTTTTTTTTTTCCAAGATACTTATTATATATTGATATTTTTGCCAGTTCTCTTTTCTGGGAGGAGAAGAGTTAAATTACTTTTGAGTCAAGAGCAGAAAAAAATAATTAGCTTAAAAAACTCCAGCTATATTCTGAAATGGCTTTTCCAGGCATAAAACTGTACATTATTAAGGCTTAATGTTGTGGGACTTTCCATGGCTTGAGGCTAATGCTCTCCCCAAGCAAAGCTGAGGATCCATCCTTTCTCATGGTTTGATGCTCCTAACCTTCATGGTTTGTTAGCCAGGTGACCCTTCAACCTTTGATCCTGGAAAGACTATTAGCGGTGACTCCAGGAGATCTGCCTCAATAGCATGACTATAGGGGAGCATTCCCAGGTGCATTCTCAATGAAACTTATCACATTATTCTGTAATTAATCAATGGGATATCATGATACACATGATGCATATATAAAATATAAATAAATATATGTGCCTGTAAATAAAAATCAGCATTTAGTGGAGATAAATCAAGCTGCATCCATTATGCTGCTGTGACCTACTTTTATGTGTGTATTACCCACTTATCCTAATCCAAAGTAGGATTTATGCAGGCACTTTGCTTCAAGCAAGATATTAGTGTCATGCCTCGGGAGTGTTCTTTAAACAAAGCTATGGGAATCAATGACATAAACTACCTGAGAAATTATCTGTTTCAACAGCTTTCATTGAATTGGGGTCTAATCTCCACTCTTTAGACTACATACTAACATTTGAAAACTCATGACAGGTTTGACTACATTTCAGGTAAACAATTCAACACCTGCCATTTTTGGGGCATTATTGTAATATCAATAATAAATAACATGCCAGAGCTTGGAGCTGTTTAGAAGAATTGCCAGTGAGGAATAGTTTTTTTTTTTCTTTTTCACTCTAATTCCTAACAGTTGCACTTCCCCCTCCTCTTCAAGATTCTCTACTGCATTCCTCATTGGTATCCCCCAAAAGTTTTCTCTCACAATAAAAGGCTAAAAGGAAGCTTTCTATGGCGATAATATATCAGTAGTTAAATTCTGCTGTAATTCTGTTTGTAAAACAAAGGCGTACCTGATGTTGCATTTAGATACAGTATTTGAAAACAATCCTTAAATAATTAATTTTTTTAAAAATCATAATTAAAATGAAAGTGTATGCCTAGACAGGAAGAATAAGGGCTATGACAATGGAAGGTCTAAAAAAGATGCAAAATAATGTGTTTCTCAAAGCAAGTATGAGAAAGCAAGATTGTTTTACTGAGTTTACGGAATTTGAAATATATACATTTCACACATAGCACAATATGATTCAAAACAGCTGATCTTTTCTTACAAAGAGTTAAGAAATTACTTACTGACAATTCCAACTTAAAATGGCTCCATTGACATAGCTGTAACATGAATCAAAAGCCTCATCTTGCAAAGACTTTCATGCTTCCTATTTTGTGCTGTGGGAATTCCCACTGATCTCATGGCTTTGAAGGTGAAGCAGGCAACTGCGTCTTTGTCTTCTCCTCTTTATAGTTTACTTGATTTGTGGTCTAGCAAATGAAGAACTAAGAACTGCCAAGCTTAAAATTAAGTATTTTTATTTGGGGTACCAATAATTATGTGGACTCAAAGGAGGGGAATGATAGATAACAAGAGTAGAATCACAAGGAGAGAATTTAGAAGAAAAAGGTTTGGTGAAGAAATGAGCTTCAGCTGCTGACTCATAGAAACATATCTCAATAAAGTTAATGAGGATGTTTCATACGGATTCAGTATGTGCAAGTGACTGCTGAATAGTCCATGAAGCCAATTAAGAGCCATAGACACGGTTAACATCCCTCTTGAGCTTTTAAATTCTAATGACTATCAAGCCTGAAAGTTTATATATTTTTTTTTCTTCCATTAAGGTTTATGGGTTGTATAATACACATTTAAAGTCTCTAGAAGTTCCTATACGTATTTTGGCTGTACGGTACCCTTTAGTAATATTGCTACAAAATCAATCATAAAGAAAAGGGGAAAAACAATTTCCAGGCTATTTCTGTAAACTTAAGTAGCTGAAAAATAAATACTGAGTCCACATAACAAATACCTTTATCAGTACTGAGGGAAAGACATAAACCCTAACCAAGCATAAAGCCTGCCTCCACTCCAGTTTCCATTTAAGACTGCAAGACAGGCAAAGTGTTTCTTGAAACTTCTCCGTTACCATTACTACTAGAGCTGCATTACTGACAACAACACCACCGTTTAAAGCCTCAAGAGACTCAATGCACTCCTATGTCACGGTCTCCAATCGTATGGCAGTAGTATGGTAGGATGCTTAAAATGTTCCAACCTCAGCAGAACATTGAAAAGGTATTTAGGTTTATCCCTTAAACAGCAGTTAAGCATATGCTCTGTTCAAGCATGTTTAACCTACATTCATATCAATAGGACTTAAGCACGTGGGTAGCAGCAGTTGCCGAATGAGGATAAAAGCGCTGCGTTCTCACATGGGTTCTCTGAGAGTATCGGTTCTACATTTAAATTTCCCAGTGTCTTTTTAAGACAGACTTTGAAAGTGGTTTGTAAAGATATTCATTTATTATTGGATATTCACTAATAGACTTGTGCCAGGGAGTCCTAAAATAGTACAGTGCAGATTCCTCAGATTATACCAAAAAAATCAAAATACCTATTATATTCAATGTCTTTTCTTTAAAATGATATGCCAACTTCCATAATCATTTGCTATTCTCTCTTTAGAAAAATTTGATATCTTTTAAACCTCCTAATTACAATAACAAATAAAAAGTCCTTTTTAGTAATAAGGAATGAAAGTGGCACAGAATCATAATAAAGAAGAGCCAGCTGAGGATCCTGCTAGAAAACAATACTATGTATAATTGGTGTTTAATTATGCAGAATTAACAAATGGCAGCATCACTGGTTGTATTACTTGACCAGGGCTCCTTGCCAAGTCAACAAGCTGGTTTTAATGTAGGAAGTACCCATTCAGTTATCTGGCGCCTTTGAGCAGGGCCCTGACTGCTGCGTTCTCCATCTGTGTTGCCAAAAACATTTAACAGAAGAAAAGAAATCTGTTGATTTGCTAAAGCAAGATAAATTTTGGTCATTGATATGGGTGAATGCACCAATAAGATCATAAAAAAGTTTTCTAAACATTTTATTCATCTGGTGCCAATGATTTAGTAACACCATAAGAGCTCAAAATACTAATTAGTATGAATTCGCAGGGTTGATATGTTATACAATAGAATATCGAACATGTTTATTTGAATATATTACCTCCACTAACCCCTCCCCTCTCCATACACACATATTTGAATGTATTTAAAAACATGTTTAAATATTTATGTTCTCCAGACCCTCAGTACATAATTTTCTCCTATGGTAAGCAATTAATTTGCATTTTGAAATGAACACAACTACGATGATAGATATGAGGGGTTCCTGGACAAAGCGTCTGCTGATGTACCCACACTCAGAACTGATCCCTGTAACAAACCTGAGTACTAGTCTTACCAGTAGCTCCTCCTGCTTCCCCACCCCTGTGATCTGCTACACTCAAGAGACCTGGCCTGTCACACCTGTGAAAAGGTGTGCTGCTTCAGGGGAGCTTGATTCAATTTGAAAAAAGCCTTTTTGAATTAAATACAGATAACAAAACCTTTGGGGGAAGAAGGCAACAAAAACTCTTGGAGATCCCCAAAAGCATGTTGCTCCTTCTTCTGAACTTCTGTTTCATGTGTAGGTTTCCTTGAGGATTGTCACCATGATAACAGAAACAGAAGCAGATGTACTGCTAAGTGAATGAGAAACTTCAATGAGAAATGCATTGATAGATATATTCTATTTTTGCTGTATATTTATGCAGCTTTCAGGATAGCAGAAGATTTACTGAAAATCATGGACAGACAAGCAGAATTTGGGTTTTGACAGAACAAAGAATATGGATTGAAAGTAAAGAAATGGGAGAGTCTGTCAATCAAACTCCTTTACATGTTTGCATATCAGGTCCACCTGAGTAGCTGGAGCCGATATTGTTAAGATCCTGACTTGTTTCCTCTTTGGTCAGACCAGGATTTAGATATGGTGAGCTAATCTCATCTGAAATCCTGGGAGAAAGGTTAATTTTGCACCGCCTTTCTCCTGGAGAGTCATTGTCACAGGAATCTGATTGCAGCTGAAGAGAAATTAAGAACAGAAAGATCGATCTTTACTTTCATGGCTTCTCAGGATGACCGGATGCCTGCAAATCAAGGACACCAATCCATGGAGCACCGTGTGACACAGAACAAAATGGGGACCTCTTCTACATCCTCAAAAAGAATGGGTTTAGAATTCAAAGCTCATTTTAACTCCCAAATTCAGTGGCAAAGAACAGCAGTTTTCTCCTTCCTGTTTTGCCATACTTTTTCAATGACATTCAGTATCATAAATCCCAATTCTTAAATCCACAGCATGTTATGTTTGGAAATAGAAAGTTAAATAAAAATGCCCCTCTATGAGTGAGTGTATATCAGTATGTGATTTTACAAAGTTGAGGTATTTCCAAGGCAAACACACGTAAATCTGGACATCGTCATATATTCGATATTTTATAGGCCCAGTAAAACTTGATCAAAATCCACTTAAACTTGTCGGTTGTGTGACTTAACCTTTAGGGTAGATTAATTAGATTAACAGACCACATACTGTAGATTCCAGTACTTCCTCAATGGCTATTAAATTACACAGAAGGAATTATGTTTTAGAGTCCTGCTTCCTTAAATCAAATTCCAGCCCTGTCACCTTTCTTTCATTTATTAGACTGCAAAGCTCTTGTTCCTTTTGTAATAAAAACTGAACCTCGGTTAAATTCTATCCTTAGCACTTGAAGCTCTTCATGATCGCTGTGCTTAGGATCAGATAACTACAGAATCTAAGTGTACACTGGGAGAATACAGTCCATGACAGGTATTCTACCAAAGGAGTGAAAAGGTGATGCTTAATTTGTGAATAAGCAGGGAGTAGCAGAGTATTCTTATTTTAAGAGACCAGCTACAAGCCATGCCCGTGCAGACCACAGCAGTGGAAGCACAGAGTGGCTGCTGGCATGGCAGAAGGGAGTACTGAAGGTGGGAGATGGGTACTGCTTGAAGGAGGCCAATTCAGTGCTCACCATCAGGAGGGGCAATGCTAACATGGAGAATACCTCCTGGTTAAGGTACAGGGTTAGGTAGATAGGGCTGAAGACCTACTTCTGCAGCTTTCCCAGCGTGTTCGCTTTTTCTTTCTCAAAACATTGTCCAGACAATGAACAAAGATTCTGTACTCTTACTCTTGTCTTGTATTCCCAGACTCCAGGCAGCCTGGACATGCCCATAAACATGAGCAGAATATCCAGTATTTCCCAGAAAACACCCAAGAAACTGTATATGCAAAAGACAATGCAACTAGTGAGTGGAACAAGAGAGACAAGGTTTTGGGCTTTCTAGCATTTACATCTACCTACAGACTGTCCTCAGGATATTAAAAACAGCACAACAAAGAAACATAGGTAAATATATCAAGCTTAAAAAGCTAAGATATGAATACAGATCTTTGTTCTGAAAAGGCTGTAAAGCTGGGAGGAATATAATAACAAGCAGTACCCAGAAAAGGTCTGCCTGCATCACTTCCATGATGCAACAAGGGAGAAGATGGAATCTAAAATCTGTGACATGAGAACATGACTATGGATATATAATCTACCACATGCCTGCTGTTTCACCCTCTTCCACTCAAATGCCAGCATGGTGCTGCTGTCAAAATTTCTACACACACTGGAAGAGCTGGGATGGAAAAGTCAGTGATAGTGTATTTGATTTAATCTATCAGGACTAGCCTGGAAGGAATGGCATACAACCTGGTGCTGAATGTACTGCTGTGCCCATCCTTGTTCCCCATTAATGCTCCACTTATTATAAGCAGCATTCAGGACTGTCCCATTAGGACGTCAGAAAGCTTGCCAACATCAAGATACCACTACCTTGTTCCTCTTTCTCTGCAGCTCGTTTCAGGCCTGTGATATTCTACAATGCACACTTAGCTTTCTCACTGCATTTACTGTTGATGCAGCTCTTTCTGTACTCTCCATATTGCTGGAAATATGTGCTGGCAAGTCCTGTTACAGTTAGTGCAGTTGCTTTAGTAGCTAGAGCAATCCATGGCTCCTAATGACAGGCCAATTATCTTTGAGGGTAGCAACTTGCCCACAATTGTATTTTTCCAAAAGTATGTAATTAAACCCATATGGCTTCATTAAATAGCAAAGCAGTCTTGGAGAAAATCCTTTATGAATAAAGACAAAAGAATCCTCCACCTTTATTTACAGTGTGCTAAAAGCCACCTACTTGTACGCATTTTTAAGACAGAAGTTTCATTTCAATCCGAGCAGGCAGGCAGAGCCTTTAAGCAGCCTGAGACAAAGAGAGTTTGAAACAATGGATGAAATAGCACACTCTGACAACGTTCCACTTGTGATCAGGTAACAGAACCCAGGAGGGAAGCCTGGTAAGGCAATTAGGAGCAGGCAATGCTTGCCAAGAAAGACTTCAATCTTTAGGCAATCCATGTTAGGGGTATTTGACAGACCCTACAGAGGAATTCTGAAGAAGTTCTGAGCAGTTAGGGAAGCTCTGGGTAAGAACCGAGTCCCATGTCTGACACAATGTATTATGAGCTGTGAAGACTTTTTACTATAATCATGGCAGTACGTAAGAACATGTTTTATATAGTGGTATTTTTTTGTATTGGATCTTTATGCCCTGTTAATGCTGATATCTTCGTGCTTTACATAGCAGAAAAATGAAGAGTGTGCGTATTTTACACTATCTATTCTTCCATCCTAATTTGGATGCCATCTATGCCTCTGAAGATTCCTCCATAGTGAGAAGCTCCTCCTCAGTGATTTAAAACACCTGAACTACAACTACAGCTGGAAGAGTCTGTCCTCGTTCATTAAGTACTTGTCAACTAGAGATAAGCAGCTGAAATTGCATGCCTAAAACATGTGATATGATACTGCTCTGTAAATAATGCTGGAGTGTTTCTGCCCCCACATGCTTACATTTCTGAGTAAGAAAAGAAGGAATATGGACAGAGGTTTAATTTGTTATATGCCACAACTTAGCAGCAGAGAGGGAAACAGTACCTAAAATCTGTTCTCCATTTACTGAACTTCATTTGCACTGCCAAAGACCTTTGTACGATCACATTGAAGCTAAAAATCTCCCACTAAAGAAAATTCTACCATGAATATTAGGAAAAAAAAAAAACCTACTCCTTTTCTTGAATCTCAGAAAAAGAAAATTCTTTAATGCCCTCAACTTCTCACTTAAGATATAAATCTGCATTCTTAACTCTATTTTTCTCCCATTTGATTACCATAGTGGATCTGGGGGAAAAAAGCACACAATGAAAGATACATTCTATGAATGAAAAAAGAAAAAATTCTTAGTGTCACAGATGGCTGTCAGGATGAAATGAAGCTTGTGTCTGCTGAGGGAATCAGACCTTAGTGTGAAATCTGAATAGAAAGGAACATAGCAGAAGGCAACATTTCAAAAGGGGTTCAGCACCAACTGGCATTGTGAGGGTTAATTTACTGCCAGGAACTGCTGGGCTTTTCATTCTCAGTAGACACACAATAGACAGATCCCAAAAGTACCCATCATAATCACAGATGCTGGGGATTAATGCTAAAATGAAAGCTTCATGAATATTAAAAATATCAAAACTGCTAATGATGTAGCAGAGTTTGGAACAACAACCAATCTGAAAATGTAAGAGTGTGCCATGCAGACATAGTGAGACACTGTCTTTTTAAAACTGATTAAACCTACTCAATTTGTAACAGAAAGAAGCTTATGCATATTAGGAGCTGAATTGACTGCCAAACTTTACAAATTGCACAGGCTAATTACCATAATTAAGCTTTGGATTGAAGAAGAAAATTCCATTTATCTCAGAATGACTCAGTGGAACTTCAACAAAGAAGGCAAAGTACATCAGATGCTTTGGCCTTCCCCCACTTTTTTTGTTTTTTTCCCCTGTATTAAGTGGTGTTTCAAAAGCTGTTGTGAAAAAAATAATCAGAGTGACAGCATAGAAATACTTTTGCTTGAAAATCAGAAAAAATGCATAGCTTAGGGATCTGATTTCGGAATTTGTTGAAAACCCTCCCTGACAAACTAGTACAGTAAAATATGCTCTGGTTTTTAAATATGAAGTCTGAATCAGAGAGCAATGCAAACCCATGTGTCTTTTATAACCTAAAGCCACATAAAANCCATGTGTCTTTTATAACCTAAAGCCACATAAAAATTCCTATAATTATGGTTACATCATTTTCCTGAAGAGGACACTGGGTAGTGTTGGATCTGCTGGACACTCCTACTGCTATAAGTCTGCTGTTTGCCCTTTCATGTCCATGTAGAGAAGTTATATTGAAGGATGAGATAACAGATACCATATTTTAAGATAAAGATTACATGTTATTCCATGATTTTGAGCTGGATCCAAAGGCTTCCACTAATCACAAATGGGATTTGGATCTTGTCCTCAAGGAATGCTTATTTGCAAACAATAACACCCCATCTGTGAAAACTTTATTATGGGTTACAGAAAAATGTCTTACTGTATTTCCTTTCCTATCTCCATTTTGGAAGAAAAAGTGATATGAAGGTATTTCTTAAGCTTACGTAGTTTTTAAGTCACATTGTTGTGAGACCATATGTACACAGGGACACCATGCAAAAGAGAACTCTGAGATACTGGGGAAGTATGAATCTTCCCATGTATAATGGGATTCTGATTTTTTGCCCATCAGTTACTTCAGTTTTGTTTGCATTTAATTTTTCTTTCTAGGATGATGATGATGACTACATATTTTCAGGTCTCTCTATAGAATGCCTTGAACAAAACGTTCCTGAAAAATATATGTACAGGTTCATGTCTAGAAAATAAAAAGAACTCACAATGCATAAAAAACCCCAAAGCAGATTAAAAAAAACAGCATTTCATTCACTGTAGAACTCAGGAGAGTTATATCTACTATTATGTGTGTGGTATAAGGGTATAAGGACTTGTAAAAATGAATTTGTATGAAAGGCCTAGGTAAACATATGAAAAAAAAACAGACAAAAATAAAATTGTCTTGATGTTAAAACATATTTTATTCAGCTACATCAGAAGAATCATGGGGCCATCAGAACAGAAGTCTGCAAAGTGAAACCAGGAACAATTTAAAAATGCAGGCAACTAGAAGTGAAATATGTTACTCAAAAGAAGAGGGAGAAGAATGCAGTGACACTTATCTGTCAGCATTGGTGCTTTCAGGAACCACCTGAATTTTCTGGAGAACACCTTTATTAAAGAATCACTAACATTATAAAAGAACATACTCATATGTGAGCATGTAAGAGAGAAGAAATCAGCAGCTAATTCTAGTCCAGAATTTTTATCCAACAAGACAGATTCCAATTTTATATGTGATATTACACATCTCATTTATGCAAACAATACATAACTGCTTCAATGAAATTCTAATCTCATATGATGACTGAAAAATACAACCACGTTTAGTCCTTGAGGAGTTATACTAAAATGCCAGATTATGGGTACTTTAACAAAAATGTTCCATCTATGCACACTATGCCCGTCCTTCTTTTATAT
>VZTM01007495.1:1895-15459 GCA_013400555.1 Jacana jacana
AATGATTTCTTTCCACTTGTGATGTATTTTAAACCCCATCCCAGAACTGAGAGACCCTGCCTGATCAGATGTACTTAATGAAGCACACAGCATTTGTTACTTATTCATTAATTTTTTCTCAATAAAGTTAATGGTCAAAAAAGATCAGTGATAACTGTTGTCTTCCTATTCATTTTCTTATTATACTGTTGGAATTATTAGACCATTAGCAGAAGCAGCAAAGAGCACATTTTTAATAACTTGGTATTTTTTATTTAATTTAGCTATAAGCAATTAGTGTTGGAAAAAGAAAAATCCCAGCTCTGTATAAAAAAAAAAACAACAAAACACTCCTGATTTGGACTATTGCCTTGGTAAATATACTGGATGCTTGAGTGTGTGTGGTTGATTTATTGCACTCTATATTAAGGTTATTTAAAAGATCACTGCTGCTGTAGATAAGTTGTGGCTATCATTTAATGGACCCCAATCCAGACTCTATTGAATGGCTGCAATAAGTGTTATTGCAATAGTATGGCTTTTCTTCAAACAACTTAAGAAAGGTCAGAATGTTGTTTTTTTTTTACTTTTCAGTGCTCTTTTTGATGATTGTTGGTTTTGGCAAACTATCTAACCATGACTTCCAAAATCATTCTTTAGCTTTTCTCTCAAAGGACCTTTACTTACATAGAGTACTCCTATTCTCCAGTGACTTTTACCAGCTTGGGAGAACCTTGTAATGAGCACGTAACAAATTCCAAAGTTTTTTCTATGTCAGGATGAAGGAGGCTACCACAATGTTGATGTTCATCACCTAAAAAAATGAGGGGTAAGTAGTATGTTGCAATTAGTGGACCAACTGACCAACTTCTTCCACAGGCCATGGCTGTCTTTGTTCTTTTCTTATGTGCAAGCTTACAAGCATTTTATCAAACATGCATTTTTTCAGTGCTACACCAACAGACACTGTGTGCTATAGAATTTCACCAGAAAGAACATACAGCCTTTCCTACTATGTGCCTAATCATAGCAACTCTTTGGGTGAAGAGAATATAGAACGATGCTGTTGACTTTGCCTCACTACATCAAAGACAAAATCAAGTCTAATTTTATAGCAGCAGCAATTTTATAGTGAAATAAATAATATGTATAAATGGCTGATCGTGCTGTAAATACAGGTTCTGTTTGGGCAGTGAAATCTCTAGACCAAGTCACTTATAGTATCATGTTGCTTTTGGAAACAGTAATTTATTTATTAAAGCCCAATTTCAACCCTAATAGCTAACACAACAGTATAAACAAAATGAGATCTGAGTATATATTCAGCAATAACCTGCCCTAAAAGACAGGTTGATGAGAAACAAACTTACTTTACCTTAAACTGTTCTGAAAGCAATTCAGTGTCAACAGTTTTATTATATAACTCTCCAGTTCATTTAGAAAGATCCCTTTTTAAATACAGAAGTACCTCAGAGTCTAATCTTTAATAAATGTCACTGTGATCATGTTTCGTTGCACAGACCATAATTTTTATTTTGTATCTTTGCAAGATAAGCTTTTGTCTGGCAATTTAGTAAATATAAGCAACTGTAAAATTATTATTTGCTACTCTTGGCTTACACGAGAAAGAAGAAAAAGATTGTATCTAGAGTAGGAAGTATAATCCAGTTCAAGTCTTTGAATACACATAATTCCCTCCTCTAACTTTTCATGTAAATTATTATTCAGTTATTAGTCTCAGGCAGAAAACAGATACTAGATTATCCAAATGTTTGAACAGCTGTTTGTCCTACCTAAATTTGAATGGTATCTGTAAGGTATCCAGAGCCAGAATTCTCTCAGTGCCCAGTGAAAGCCAACAAGGAGAGGTTTACTACTGGACCTAGTACTGACAAACAAAAAAGGACCAGTAAAGGACATTGAAGCTGGGGGTAGCCTTGACTGCAGTCACCATGGAAAGATAAGAGTTCAGGATCATGGGTAATTTGTTCAAAACAACAAGTAGGACTGAAACCTTGGATTTCAGGAGGGCCTGTTCAAGAAATTTCTTGGAGAAATCTCATGGGTTAGGGCTCTGGACAGTAAGGGCATTCAAGAGAGCTGAACAATATTTAAATATGTCTTACTCCAAGTTCAGGATTGGTACATCCATAAGGAAAAAAAAAAAAAAAAAGAGGCAGGGGAAAAAAAAAAAAATCAAGGGAAGCAGGAGACATGCATGGCTGAGCAGGGAGCTTTTGAAAAAGCTTCAGTGGAAGATGGAAGTTTACACTAAGTGGAAAAAGGGACTAGTCATCCCGGTCTTCAAAAAGGGCAAGAAGGAGGATGCGTGAAACTACAGGCATGTCAGCCTCACCTCCATCCCTAGAATGATGATGGAATGGTTTGTTCTGGGCATCATCTCAAAGCATCTAGAGAGCAAGAAAGCTATTAGAAGTAGCCAAGACGGATTCACTAAGGGGAAATAATGTCTGAATAACACAATAACCTTCTATGATAGCATGACTGGAGGGATAGATGAGGGGAGAGTGGTGGATGGTGTCTAATCTTGACTTCAGCAAGGCTTTTGACACAGTCTCCTACAGCACCCTCAGAGGTAAATTTAGGAAGTGTGGATTAGATTAATGGACAGCGAGGTGGATTGAAAACTGGCTGAAAGAAAGAACTCAGAGGGTCACAATCAGTGGCACGGAATCTAGCTGGAGGTCTGTAAAAAGTGGTCTTCCCCAGGGGTCAGTACTGGGTCCAATCCTCATCAGTATTTTCATCAATGACCTGGATGAAGGGATGAAATGTACCCACAGCAAGTTTGCTGATGATAAAACTGGGAGGCGTGGCTGACACACCAGAAGGCTGTGCGACCATCCAATGAGATGTGAACAGCCTAGAGAGCTGGGCAGAGAGGAAACTAATTAAATTCAACATGGGCAAGTGTAAGGTGCTGTACCCAGGGAGAAATAACCCCCTGCACCACTACAGACTGGGGGCTGACCTGCTGGAGAGCAGCTCTGAGGAAAAAAGACCTGGGAGGCCTGGTGGAGAACAGGATGACCATGAGCCAGCAATGTGCTCTTGTGGCCAAGAAGTTCAATGGCATCCTGGGGTGCATGAAGAAGAGTGTGACCAGCAGGTCAAGGGAGGTTATCCTGCCCCTCTACTCTGCCCTGGTGAGGCCCCATCTGGATTACTGTGTCCAGTTCTGGGATCCTCAGTTCAGCAAGGACAGGGCACTGCTGGAGAAAGCACAGCAGAGGACCACCAAGATGATTAGGGGCTTGGAGCATCTCCCTTAGGAGGAAAGGCTGAGGGACTTGCATCTTTTTAGTCTGAAGAAGGCTGAGGGCATCTGATCAATGACTATAGATACTTAAAGGGTGTGTGTCAAGAGGAAGGGGCCAGTCTTTTTTAAGTGGTGCCCAGTGAGAGGACAAGAGGAAATGGGCACAAACTTGAACATAAGACGTTCCATCTAAACATGAGGAGGAACTTCTTCACTTGGAGGGTGGCAGAGCACTGGAAGAGGCTGCCCAGAGAGGTGGTGGAATCTTCATCTCTGGAGACATTCAAAACCTGCCTGGACATATTACTGTGCAACCTGTTCTAGGAGGACCTGCTTGGGCAGGGTGGTTGGCCTGGATGATCTGCAGAGGTCCCTTCCAACCCCATGTCATTCTGTGATTCTCTATTAAAGGATGAGGGATAATGGGCACAAACTGAAATATAAGAAGTTCTATTTAAATGTTAGAAATCTTTTTTTACTGTGATGGTGATTAAACACTAGCACAAAGCAGTTGACTCTCCGTCCTTGGAGATAATCAGAATGTGATTGGGAAGATACTGATCAGCCTATTGGAGTTGGACACTACTTTGTGCAGGGGAGTTAGAAAAAGTGATCTGCAGAGGTATCTTCCGGTCTTGATTATTCTGTGATTTTGTGATATCCTATATTACTTAGATTATATAAAAAAAGATAGCAAACTACTAGCAATCAGGAGGCAGAGATAATGGATAAAAGCAAACATGTACTGTGAAATCTCAGTTTCCTACTGCCTCTGTGCTTTTGTGAACTGTATACATATGAACTTTTTGTATATAAGGAATAATTGATTATATCCTTCTAATAATCGATTCAGTCTCACTGCTTATGTATCTTGAATTCTATGTCTCTTCATGTACATATGCTAGAAACAAAAATGTAACAAGGAAACCTTTGTTGATGATTCCATTGATTCAGGGAAAAAGCATAATTTATTTATCCCCAAATGAGAACAGCAGGAGGACTGAGTAATATGGTCTGCAGCAATGACCGTAAGCAAAGGGAAGATTTCCAGACAAAGACAAATGGGAAAGGCTGTGCTTAAAGAGAATTTTCCATAGCATTTTCAAAGGCCCACAAAAGTACATTCATCATGCCAGAAACTCCAGGAGAACAGGCACTGTATTTTATGAAGTGTTCAGAATAATTGAGTGTAACATTCAAGCTGAGCTAGTTTTGTATCTACCAGGTAGTGAGAAAATTAAACCAAATTAACTACGTGTGAAAACGATCAATAACAAAACCACAGGATTTTTTTTTTATCTTTTGAGACCTTACTATGTATAAGTATGTGGGATAGTGTCCTCACAACTCATGTGATATGTTGTCTGAACTATTTGAACTCTTGAACCCAGTAAATTTTTTTCTCTCACATTAGAGGACTTGTGTGAAATTCAAGACATTGGCTTGGGGATGATCTGTCACAAAACATCTGTGGTAGATATTATGAGGTCTGCGATCAGAAGAAGTCATTAGTTCTGCACGGGCCATAGCATATTACAAAAAGCTTGCAAAGAATGATTGCTGTAATAGAAGACAGCAGACGAGAAATCAACAGCCTAGGTAGTCCTGGCCTAACTGCATCCAGGAACAGTACCAGAACCCAAGAAGAAATAACAGATCCTAGATGTCCTGTGGGGATATGGAAGAGGTGATCAATAGTTTCTTAGACGTAACATAGATTATTTGTAATAGGCACAGAGTTAAACTGAAGAGACAGGATGTGTCCCTCTGCTTCCAGCTGAATCAGTGCTCTAAATGTGCAGTATGGTAAATTAGAAAAGCTACATCCTTACTGCAGTGATTCTGTTGCCAACCTCCCAAAGGAACCACTGGTGAGTGAACTGAGAGCATTTTCTCAGTCTGGTGGTGCAGTTGACGTGTGGCAGAAATCCTCTGATGGTATGTAACAGCTATGGTTCAAGTACAGAGACAAGTTGTGTAATTTTACAGTAGTCATGTCATTTAACACTGCACAGTGGGAAAGGAGGAAATCTCCCCTGAGAGCTCCTGCTAATCTGTCCCTGATGTAATCCAGAATGAAACGGGTTGTTCTTTTCTGGTTAATGTAACTGAAAATATATGTATATTACTATTAAATGGGAAGGTCGAGGTAGTGAATAAATTAAGTGCAAATATATGGAAACAATTTCTACAAAAACATATAGGAATGAAGGGAAAAGTATTTAAAAATTATTTCTATTCACTCTATGAGAAAGAGGTACAATTAGTGGGATTAAAGATATGAATGTCTCAAAGAGAAATGATACACTCAAAATCTTGTTACTGGCAAAATGAAGACATTATATATATGGAGCTAAGACTTCATATTAATAGAGTCCAATATTAATGAATCCAATTAATGTTCTACAAGCCCAAATTATCTAATGAATATAGAAAAGGATTTGTAGTAATACAGATAAAACTTATACAGCCTCCCCTTATACAGCCACACACTTCTGAGTACCTGCCACTTCACTATAGTGCTGAAATCACCCTTCTGCTCACACTCTGGACCCGAAGGTTGACAATGTCAGTCATCTTTAGGTTTGCTGTGCTTGGGGGTGTGATCACACCTTAACAATGTCCTGAATCCTGTGCTGGAAGGACTGGGGTGTCTGTGTCAGGTGCAGCCCCTTTGGCATGGGTCTCATTTGTCTTGGGGTGTATTGGAGCAGCATTTTTGCACTTCATCGGCTGGCAATCAGTGTTGTTGCAGGTACATCTAGACTTCTGAGTATTTAACAAAGATTATAAAATTTATTGATTTGCTTTAAATATGTCCATGATACAAATCCACCTAAGGGAGATAGAAGAAAAGTTTCCTGATGCAAATTAATATTAAAAATCATATTGCAGCTATTATTACTAAAGCCAATGACTGGATAGTAGACTAGATGGAATACTTTCTCAATACATTATGACATTTTTTATATTACAGAATCACAGAATCACAGAATATTAGGGATTGGAAGGGACCTTGAAAGATCATCCAGTCCCATCCCCCTGCCGGAGCAGGAACACCTAGATCAGATCACTCAGGAACGCATCCAGGAGAGTTTTGAATGCCTCCAGAGAAGGAGACTCCACAACCTCCCTGGGCAGCCTGTTCCAGTGTTTACTCAAGGGATAAATTTATAAGCCAAACTCATTTTGGTGGTTAGGGGAGTTGGTTTTTTTTTTATAATTTATTTATTTTAAAGGCACTTCTTATAAATCTGTTTGGGTTCCAGTATATTTTAAAAGAAGAAGGACTTAAAAATAAAGTAAAAGTGGTATTCATGTTATGGAGCAAGAAATAAAACAGTGCCTCTATATGAACACAAATGTACAAATCATATATGAATCACATTTTTTACATTCTGACATTTAGAAAGCACTTTAAATGTCTATAGGTATTTTATAATTTTAGCAGGCAAGATTAGAGAGGTAATTTTAAGCAGACACTTTGTTGCTTAGATTAAACATCTTTGCTCTAATATCAATATTTACTTCAGTTAGTACTCGGAATTCAGATTTTTATTTTTTTTTTCTCTTGTCATGCACTGTTTTTACTTGACTGTTTTGTCCTGTCCCAAAAGGAACTAATTATCTTTTTCTAGGGGAAAATAAAAAGTCTCACAAAACAATTTTTCCCCCTTAATTTGTTTGCATAATAACACGAAGAGCTGCAAAAAGTTCTTCATACTCTAAAAATACGATGTAGAAGTTTACTGGTCAGTACTGAACCAGTTTAAAAGCAAACCTTAAAAACATATTTATAGATACTGAGCAACAATTTTTCCCACTATCACAGCAGACTGGTAGGGTTTAGAAATTGGTTGGCAACAGACAAGTTACTATGGAAAACTATTATTATTTCTTCACTTACCTGCCAGGTGTACTCAAATACAGTCAGCAGCCTGAGGATATGTTGGAGGGCTTACAATTATCCAGATAAGACAGTTTAAAGTCATTTGTGAGCTAGTCAGATTGTGTACACATTTTTAACTCTCTTGAAAGCCACATTAGAGAAGTAGAGACATGTAAGACTTCCAACATGTCATCAGACTGCTGAGTGTAAAGAAACAATCTAGGAAATGGACTTTCAAATGCTATTAATTTACAACGTGAAATAGAGAGGCATGGAGAGTTGTTGCAGCTGTGGTTTGAGCTTTGCTGATCTAAGTGCAGTGTCCTGCACCTGGATCAGGACAACCCCAGTACTAATGCAAGTCGAGGGGTGAAGGGATTGAGAACAGCCCTGCTGAGAAGGACCTGGGGGTACTGGCCAGTGATAAGCTGGACATGAACAGGTAATGTGCATTCACAGCCCAGAACACCAACACATTCTAGGGTACATGAAAAGAAGTGCGGCCATTTGAAGTCTTCTTTCAACCCAAACTATTCCATGATTATATCCCAACTAATTTCAGTTCTGCCTCTGGAACAATATAACAACCTTCTGTTACCAACTTTGTACATAAAACATAATTTAGTATTGCCACCTGCTTAGTGGCATAGAGTGAGAGTAATTCATGGACTTATTTTTTCTTTCTTGTTCATGCTGTATATAATTTTAATCAATAAGTAAATCTGTTGTTCAAAAGGCACTGTAGCACTTATCAAGAAAAGCTCCAATCAGCAAGAGTAAGACAGCAAGAACTGGAGCTTTAATTTAAGCCTGAATTACTGAACTGCAGCTAATGTCAAACTAGTGGCCTTCCTTAACAGAAGCATTAATTAGATGAACAAAGGGAGCAAACAAAGTGCATGATTTGACATTCCATATGAGATGCAGTGTGGTACAGTGGTCTTGCAAAAGAAATGAATAAACAAAAACTAATCAGAATGCTAAAGTGAGAGAATATTCCTTGAAGATGGGAATTGGTGCAATAAAATTTCATCAGATGAAAGGAGATAAGCTGAACTTTCCAAGAGACAGTTACTGTATGTATTTAAATATTGATCAAATCTATGGAAAACAAAGGTATAATAAAGCTCAAGTTAAAGTTAATTTTAATTGTATAAAATATAAATGCCAAAGTATTTAATTGTATGACCTCATACTAGAAATGAGTCTGTACTCCTTCATCCTCAGTCTATATTTTATCCCCAGGCTTTTTTTAGATATAAAAATTATACAATAAATATATATTTAAGGGAGAGTTTAAGTTGCTCCTAAGCTTTTCTGTGTCATTTCTTATCATAGATAAGTCCTTCATAAATATCAAGGAGTTTGTCTTTACAATATACATCCTAGGCAGAAATGTACTCAGATTATTTAAGTGGACAATGTTTTGGTAGCACAGGAGCTGCAGGGGTGGCTTCTGTGAGAAGACAGCAGAAGCTTCCCCCATGTCCAACAGAGTCAATTCCATTTGGTTACAAGACGGAAGTTGATTTAAAGTTGAGACAATCAATGACTGGTAGACTTGTAACACTTCGGTGATAACATATTTAAGAAAGGGAAAAAAATGCTGTACAACAGCAGTCAGGACCAAGGAGTGAGACCATGTGAGAGAAACAACACTGCAGACACCAAGGTCAGTGAAGAAGAAGAAGGAAGTGCTCCAGGCACTACAGCAAAGACTATCTGGTGAGAACACTGTGGTGAAGTAGGTTATTCCCCTACAGCTCATGAAGGGCCATGGTGGATCAGGTGTCCACCCTGTATCCCTTGGCGGACACCACAGCAGAGCAGGTGGATATACTCTGAAGAAGCTGTGACCCCAATAGAGATGCTGTGCTAGAGCAGGTTCATGGCAGAAACTGTGGCTCTTGGAGACCAGCCAACACTGGAGCAGGATTTCTAGTAGGACCTGTGGGCCCATGGTGGACCCACACTGGAGCAGCCTGTTAATGAAAGACAAGAAAGGAACCATGCAGTTCTCAAAGAACCATAACCCATGGGAAGAATCCATGTTGGAGAAGTTAATGAAGGGCTATCTCCCGTGGGTGGAATCCCATGCTGCAGCAGGGGAAGACCACAAGGAGGATGAAGGGAGAGGTGGGTAAAGGTGTTTTTTTTAGATTTGTTCTTACTTGTCATCATCCTACTTTGATGTGATTGGTGATAATTAAATTAATCTCCCCAAACTGAGCCTGCATTCCTCATGATGGTAATTGGTAACTGATCTGTCTGTCCTTGACCCTTCATCATAACCTTTCATCATATTTCTTTTTCCCCTGTCCAGCTGAGGAAGAGAAGTGATAAACCAGCTTGGTGGGTACCTGGTGGCTAGCCAAGGTCAACCCACCACAATTATACATGGAGAAAGAGGATGATCTTCATGTTAAAGAGAAAATGTAGAAGTAGAGTGAAGAAGACGAAATTCTGTTTGATATATGATAGCTTATCCCCTGATTTACCATTGGGGCTATTTGGTTTGTTTGTGGAGTATTTGTATTTTGGTTTGGTTTGTTTGTTTGTGTTTGTTTTCTTTCTAAGCATGAGCATTCTAATACTATGCAATGTTTTCCAATCACACTTCTCTTTGGAGGTTGCAAACAGTGGTTTTGTTGGTGGGAAACCTGACTTTCAGTATAAGCTCCAGGGAATGAGAAATGCACAGTTAATGATCACTTGTAAACAGTTGTATTGAAGAAATTTGTTCAGAATCACATAAAAAATCTGCAGTCGAATCAAGGAAATAATTCAACATTCAGTGCCGACATACAGATGCTTCAGCCATTTCTCTCTTAGTTATTTTATTAATTCAATATGACTGTCAACAAGAAGAAAGTCTGGGACTGATAGCACTTACTATCTATGCTCCCATGCTTAGTCCAAAATGGATTTTTAGTCATGTTGTCACAGTTCCTAATGTTTCTTTGGCAAGATTAACAATATAATTTCATTTTTTTCCTCCCAAGAGTTTTTAAAAATATGCCTACCAGAGAATAAAAATGCCATTATTTGAAACCATTTAGGTTTTCTACACTGGTTACTTGCTGGATTGAAACCTTAAAATTGCTACAAATACCAGCCATACTAAGGCAATTTTAAGTGAAAAAAAGCTGTAACTGAAAAGTGATAAAACACTTTGTTAGGGTGACAAAACAGAGGAGGGAGCAAGGGAATCTGTTCCACCTGTAGCAGTATTCTTGGTTTGGTGTATTTTGGTTTGGTTTGATTTTAGAAATACCAACTCAACCACTCCAGTTTGACTCATTAAGAAACAAAGATGGTATATTACTTGGTCCCATGACAGAATCATAGAATCTGAGGGAGCCCTCTAGTTAAACCTGTACTTAAAGCACAATCAGCATTACTCTCATACCATTTGGCTCAGGAATTTGTCTGGAAATTATCAAAAGATAAACTATCCATCACCTTCCTGGGTAACCTGTTACAGTGCTTGTTTATTATGATAATGAATAATTTTTCTTCACCTCCAGTTAGAACATCCTTTTTTGTTATGTGACCATTGTGCCTCATTCTCCTATCGGACACCTCTGTAAAGAGTCTGATTACATCTTCTCTAAAATCTCTCCCTCGGTACTAGAATGCAGCTATTTCTCCTCCCCTCACCGTATCAAATCTAAAGGAGTCTGCTTCATTTAGCCTCTCTTTGTCAGAGGCTCCAGCCCCTGACCATCTTCTAGTCCTCCAGTAAATTTATTGTGTTCATCAACAGCTTTCTTCTATTATTTTGTTACTTCCTATTTCATAACTTCCATGTTGTATTTAAAGAATAAAAATATACATTGTAAAACAGGATATGATATTTTAAACTTGCTTTATTTTATGTGATGCTTTCTCCAGTCTTGAAATACAGATTATCAAATTACTCTGCTTTCCACTTCAAGACAAATAAATGTCTTTGCAACTTCTATTTTGTTTTTCTTTGCTATTATTTTTCATTAGAATAGAAGGAATGTCTGTACAATGTATTTGTTCTGAGCAGTGCACTTAGTTGTTGGAGGTTTCTTTGTTTCCTTAGCAATGACTTCTGTGTATAAAATGCATTTCCTCAGCTACATATAATTTAGGGAAGAATACATATGTGTCTAAAACTAGCCTTGTTAAGTCACTTGTGTTCAGAACTGCTGGTGTTTCAGAAATTGATACAGCAAACACTTCTTGTAAAAACGATGGTGCTTGTTTTATAAGGAAGCCATGTTAAACATCACACTTTATAAATGTTGAAACGGATCAAAGTAGTCAACATCTGATCTTTCAAGAGATTGTTTAAACTTAAAAGACTGCATAGGAAATTACATACTGGAAGAAATAAATAGAAGTTTCAGATCAGCCATCTGAAGAAAAAGCAGTAATTTTTCATGTCATTATGGAATGAATAGCAGCATATAAACTGTTCTGAATTGGTTTCATCTAGTCAAATGTGGACAACTATGATTTACATTCAAACAGCTGAGTTAAACCTGTAGAATTCCTGCATAATGAAGGGAGAACACTAGGTGATATCTACCCTGCTGACTTAATGCAACATAGGAAGTGACTCTTGACACCTTGGTCAATTGCACCAAACTGATTTGTGTCAACTGTTATTGCATTTATAGCTTTCACATTTATTAACACCCTTATCTGATGACAGCATTGTATTATTAGCCCTAAACATTTGCAAAGGGTTTAAGGAAAGAGTGAAATAATATTTTCAGGACTCATTTGTACATTAAAAGCTTTAAAATGATACATTCGTAAATCCCAATTCTAATAAGAAAAAAAAAACAATACTGAAAAAAAAAAAAGTAGTCTCAGAGTAATAGAAAAGCTAAATGAGTATTTCTGTACCTACATTGGAAATCCTTCATAAGTAACAACTGGTATCTATACACTAAAGATTTAACTGCTTAATGTTTAAAAAGTAGTTGGAGGAGGATAGTTGGCAACTGCTTCTGGGTAAGCAGCAATTCAGACAATACTGTTTTTTAGAACTTGTTACACTGAGTTGTACAGCTGTGAATTGGATCGTAATTATTTGCAATTCTAATCTTGTCACTAATAAACTATATGGCACTAAACAGAAGCTTTTAGTGAAACCGCACATTACAAAGCACTACCAGCTTTGTCCTGTAATTACTATCTCTTTAACCCCTCTACAGGACTTTTTGTTTCCTTCAGTATTAAGCCCTCTAGAACAAGACTCTTCAATATGTATTGTTACTATGCTATTGCAAAGCCCAAAGCAATCACAACTATATTATTGATTATATTATCATTAATTGAGCAGCAAACTCATTCATCTCCTTAAAAAGAATGAGAAAAGACTGAGTCGAAAGGGTTATTATAATATATATATATTATTATCTTATATTTTTATATATATACACATATATATACACACACACTATATCTATCTATATATTTATGCACTGGAACAGGTTGCCCAGGTAAGTTGTGGATGCCCCATCCCTGAAAGTGTTTAGTGCCAAGCTGGATCAACCTGGTCTAGTGGGAGGTGTCCCTGCCCATGGCAGGGGGGTTGGGCTTGATGATCTTCAAGGTCTCTTCCAACTCTAAGCATTCTATGATTCCTTAGAGATGACTGACAGATACCTGTCCACCTTCTTATAATATTGCAGGTAAGTGTATTGCAGGTAGGCACAAGTTCTAGGTGCCTGTCCATGGTGTACTGCAAGCAATGGCAATGTACAATGTTAGATAAGTGAACCTCAAAGAGGAATAAAGGTTTCAATATCAAAAGATTATGAAATAAGTATGCATTGTACCAGTTCTTTGTGAAAAGCATTCTCTAAAAGTCAGAGAAGAAGCAGGGGACAGCGATGAAAGCTTTGCTCCGTTGAATGAAAAATGTGAAAGAACTCAGTGGTATATGAAACACAGAATGATATTCCAGGTATATTTCAGTAAAAAAAAAATTTGAAGTTTTGAAAGCAATCTCTGCTTTCTGCTTTCCTGCAAAGAGACCAAATATTCTGTTTTGCTAACTACTGAGAGAACATAATCTTGCTATTACATCTGAAGACCCAGTCTTCCTGCTGACTACTTCGATAACTTCAAGTATGTCACTAAAATGTATTTTTTTTTGCCTTTTTTAACGTGTATTTAATCATCTCTCCAAAACACACCCTTCATATGTTACATGAAGTTAGTGTATAGTGACTGCATTAAATAAAATGTCATTTACAAAGAACAAGCAGAAACAGAAAGTGTATAGATACAAAGAAGATATTTGCTAGATAGTGGATCTAACGCTTTAAAGGTTTTGGTAGCAGACAGTACCGATCTGTGTTTATATTATCCCGTAACTACCCTCTAGGGAAAAGTTCCAAACCTCCGTCTCTTTGAGAAAAAAAGAAAAA
>VZTM01007495.1:15494-30135 GCA_013400555.1 Jacana jacana
AAAAAAAAGGTATTATGCTCATATGTTGATATGCTTGAGAAAAATCTATGAAGACAGCAAGGGAAGTTAATTGGCTGACTGTATTCTGATCATTCAAATATGTAGCAATCCACTTTTCTTCCACATTTCGCATTAGAAAATACTATGCTTGTAAGTACAGTGAAGGGTAAACATTATCTGGCAAGCTACCAGGACTTAAAATTTTTTTTCTGAGTTTTGTATACATACTAGTTTTACTTAGTCTTGTATACATACTAAGTACAATTCTTTGTTCTCAGGTTGAAGATCCCAAGCAATAAGACATATTTTAGCAAGATATTACAGTTGTATCTATGGTAAGTCTGCACTAAAAATGCTCAGAAATCTTCCTGGGCACGGACAGTATCTTCTGTAATACAGCCTGTTTCTATGCTGGTGAAGTGCCTTAGGCTCCCAAGCACTGCGTACTGGGGAAGAGCAATTTAATAAATAAACCATGTCCAGGAATTACTAGGGCAAATGTTATTCAAAATGGATAAAATCTGTGCCAGAAAATATTCTAACAGTTAATTAGCAAACACAGTCCAGTGTATCCTGAAATTAATACTACTTATTCACATTTTCTGTTAACTACACCCTGGTTTTGGTACATTCATCTTGTGTCTGAATTACTAAGATGTCTTGCAAGTAGGTGAAATATTATACCTTTCTAGTTCACAATGAATTTCTTTTGAATAAGAAATCATAATACCAAATTTAAATATTTGAACCTAATTGTCAAATATAAACAATATAAAAGAAAAACAGAGAACATAATCCTAGGATTCTAGGATATATGTGATTTTAGTGTCAATGGTGTGTTTTACCTTCTGGCAAACCAACTTCTTAGGATTCCATTTCTCTCCCCAGTAGACAGAAGGATAGTCAAAAGATTGGAAAAGGAGGAGAGTAAAATGATTTCCCTAAAACTACAAAAGGAAACAGTGCAGATGATAATCAGAACCAAATACTCTGCCCTAAAGAGTCTTTAATCGGTATCATATCTATTCAACTTTCCTAACTCCTATTGAAAGGGACAGAGTATAAATGAAGATAAGACATGTCTGGATTAGATTTTAAATTCATACACTTTGAATGTTTTAACAGCACTTATGGAGTATCATATATTAGGTATCATGAATTATAATAAATAGCCAATGTTTGATGTCATTTGTTTCATATTTTATAAATATTAGTATTCTATGTTTCTATTTCCATCAACACAATTTACTTGTTTTATGAGATTTTAAACTTTGTCACTTAGTCCCAACTGTCAATCATAAACTTCCAACAAAAGCTATGAAGTCTTGAAGACTCAAATTATCTGCTATAGAAAACAGTTGTTATAGGTAATGTATGACAGATTTTTGAGTAATTGTGTCCATCCACAGAAAAATGAGAAAGCAAGACTGAAACTGTATTTCAATTTCATAATAAAGTAAATGTGGTAAAACGTGTCTTGTTCTGTAGAAAGGAAATATTTATGGCTTGAGTCTAGAAAATACGTTGTTCTCATTCATTATTGTTAATGTGTTAAACTGTCAAAACCAATTTGTTAACAACTTCCCTAAAAGAAACCCAACAGTCAGACTTTGTAAAATCAGTTTAATTAATTGGTTCCATTTTCTGGTTAACTCATCTGCAGTCACCTCAATCCATGAAGACAGCTACAAGCAATCTTTCCTATAGGCCTTACCTGGTTTAGTTTGGAATTCCCTTGACTTGATATTCCTCATACTAATCAAATTATATCATAAAAAGGGNATCTTGTATAGTTTGGGATATCCCTTTGGTTAGCTGGGCTCAGCTGTCCAGGCTGTGTTCCCTGTAAAATTCCTGGAATCATGGAATCATAGTCACAGAATGGTTTGAGTTGGAAAGGATCTTTAAATATCACTTAGCCCAATACCCCTGCCATGGGCAGAAACATCTTTGACTAAATTAGGTTGCTCAAAGGCCCATCCAGCCTAACTGTGAACACTTCCAATCACGCTTCATGTGCATCTTCTCCAGGCAATCTGTTCCAGTGTCTCACCATAAAATATGTCTCCCTCATCTCTAATCTAACCCAACCCTTTTTCAAGTTCACCGTCGGTCCTTCTCTTGTCACTTCAGGCCTAAATTATAAGTCTCTCTCCATGTGCACGCCAAGCCTACTAACTTCCAGGGCAGCATGAAAAGCAGAAAAGGCTTGATGTTCAAAAAGGCATGTTCAGGACTAATAAAGAAATACTTCACAGTTTTCTATTTGTTTTGGGTTAGCCTTGGTAGGCAGCTAAGACCAACACAGCTGCTCATTCACTCCCCCACAGCAGAACTGTGGAGAGAACTGGAAGGTAAAAATGTGAAAACTCGTGGGTTGCGATAAAGACAGTTTAATAGCAAAAGNCATGGGCAGAAACATCTTTGACTAAATTAGGTTGCTCAAAGGCCCATCCAGCCTAACTGTGAACACTTCCAATCACGCTTCATGTGCATCTTCTCCAGGCAATCTGTTCCAGTGTCTCACCATAAAATATGTCTCCCTCATCTCTAATCTAACCCAACCCTTTTTCAAGTTCACCGTCGGTCCTTCTCTTGTCACTTCAGGCCTAAATTATAAGTCTCTCTCCATGTGCACGCCAAGCCTACTAACTTCCAGGGCAGCATGAAAAGCAGAAAAGGCTTGATGTTGTGGAAGCACTGTTCAGCAAGAACTAAAACATCAGTTAACATGTTATCAACACTGTTTTGGTCACAAATCCAAAACATAGCCCCACGTAAGATACTATGAAGAAAGCAAACTCTATCTTAGCCAACACCAGTACATTACTAAAACCATTTACACATTTACATTACAGTTTTTCATCCTAAGTGATAAAAGCATCGAAGAACAGCTGACATAAGGTGGGTAATAACTGCAAACCACACAAAGGTTCACATTATTTATGATGATTATACAGAAGCATATTAAGGTAATTCTAGGTTATTAAGAATATTAACATTAGGCAATCAACAGTTTTCTAAAATGGTGGAAAAAATAGCTATGTCAAGTAGTAAACAAGTATTTGAAATAATATAACACTGGAGTAGAACCTATTGTATGCTTTTAATTTAAAATCCTCTTTTAAGCTGTAGATGCTACAATGAAATTGTTTAAAATCTTGCTGCTTGCTAAAATTATTATGCAACAATTATTTTAATAGCTTAAATAAAATTATTCTAATATTACCATATATTATTCTATGTGTATATGACTACCCAGTAACTATTTCAGAGGGAAGTGTACCTGGAAAACATGAAAATAGCACCTGGAGAATAAAATTCTATTAAAAGAATCCTATATAGATAAGTAGGTTAAATGTTAATTGACTGGCCTTTTGATTATGTAGCTATTAGAAAGCAGTAAACCACAGCTGAATAGGAATTATTCCTATTACCACATTTATACTGCAATTGCTCACAAAGCCTTAACCTACAACCACTTTTCTTTCCAATTACTTGGTCATATATTGTATACAGAGATCTGCATGATGATGCATGAGAAGACCATTTTATTTAATAAGTGATAACCCAAATTACTTAGTGCAGTGTGAGTAGCAATAACTTTGAGGAAGATGATAAAATTGATTGGGAAAATTACTCCAGAAAACAAATGTAATTATACTTACTGCTAAATAATACAGTCTGTTAAATAAACCTTCAGAGGGAGGGCTAGCAATGCACTATTTCTGTCTTACCAGACACTTGATAAACAAATGGCCCTGGCAGAAAGGGAGAGACTTCATCTGTGTTGTCCTTTTAGTTCAAGATGACTGCATGGCATGTTAGCATGGGTTTGGTCTTGAATTAGGTACAAACACCTAGATTTCCTCATACAAGTACTTGCTTTAAAAGAGACACAATTTAATGAAGGATGTCTATAACCAAACCTTTGCTAGTACTCTGTGGCAATGTTTCAACTATTCCAAGAAGTGCAGCAACATTATGCTCAGAATTGTGTTACAGGCAAAATGGAACACACCATATATAGGAAGTTAAGAATTTAATATTAGATCAATTAATGTTTCACAAATCCAAATGACCTTATGAACACAGAGACTTAGTAGTAATACACATAAAACTGTAATATTTACCACATGCACAATTCTAAGTATCTACCATTTTAGTGCTAATATAACACTTCCACTACCTATAAGTAGAGAGGGGAAGAAAGGTGCTGCTTTGATAGTTGACTTTGTTTCTCAATACCCAAATCTATTTTATTTATCGAAGAAGTTAATTCATTTTCCACAAGCCAAGTCTGTTTTGCCCATGATGGTACTGAGTAAGCAATTTCCCTGCTTTTAACTCAACACACAAGCTTTTGATTTGTCGCCCTGTCTTGCTGAGGAACAGGGGCTAAATTGAGCAGCTGGGTGGAAGCTAGGCCAAGCTTAGCCCACCACAATCCATCTTCCACATGCACTCTTCTGTGTATCTACTCCTTTGCTCTGGCGCTGAAATCACTCTTCCTCACTCTCTGAGCCCTAAGGTTGTCATAATTAGTTGTTCTCAGAGCTGCTGGATGGGGCAGCCTGACCATAGCTCACCAGAACCTCAGGACCCAGGCCAGAAAGAGCAGGGTGTCCATGGCAGGCGTAGCCCTCTTGGAACAGAGCCTTGCTTAGGGCTCTGGGAATGTGTTTCTCCTCTCTCCATGCCATCTGCCTTCTGGTGCCCTGCAGGGGAGGATGGACATTGCTCCTGCCTCATGCCCTGATACAGAGGACTATTGCTCCATCCCCCACCAAGGGTCTGCCAGGCTCTTTCCCCTGGCCAGCCAGATGTTCTTCCCAAGCAAAAAACTGCTCCCACCAGGTGCATGAGAGTTGCAGTATGGTGGGTTCCTCTTATGGCTCCTGAAAGCTCCAAACAGAAGCAAGAGAGTGATTCTCCAATCCAAAGGTCATACAATAAACCCAGCCTCAGGCTTTTTTGCAGAAAGAACCTTTTCTGAAGACATCTGTTGGTACTATCTATACATGTAAATACCAAGGAATTAGACATGGATATGATGAGGTTGTTTAGAAGACTGATAAAGATTGTCAGTCTCATAACATATGACTGATATTAACATCATTCTGCTAATTGTTATCAGTCATTATGACTGCATTTTTCAAAGCAGTCCTAAGAATCATATCCTATTTTACCCATGATTATGCAATTGCACGACTACAGTAATTGATGGTCTTAGCCACCAAGGCTGAGATGGCCAACCCGGAGAGCTCCTTATTGAGGCAGGTTAGGACTGCATTCTTGAGGTCAGGATATTTTACAACTTGACTGTCTATCAGAGTCCAAAACTTTCTGATGTGGTTCTCTGAGATACTGCATGTATAGAAGCTGTAATGTTGAATCCGAATTTTACTTATTTGAAGATAATTGACGTTACATGGGATTCCTGATTTAGCAGAGTGATACAAAATATGCTGAAAATACAATACAAATGTGACACTTGGCAAAATACAGCAAATGCAATACACAGTTCAATCACAATACCAGTATGATTCCCATTACTGATCTCTATAAAATGCTCACTATCACTATGTTAATGTCTCCAGTCATCAGAAGGAAATACATGGGCTGAAGCTGTCTCAAGTCCATTGGCATCTTTGAAATTCTTTTGCTAATTGTCTAGATTTTGTACTTTATGTTGGGCTGAGCCATGTAGTCACTCCCTCTGTGTTGGTCTGGCTGACTCAGGGAAACATTCACACCACCAGCTGATCCACTCAACTGTTCATAGGTGTTTTTCTATTACAAAGGCCGTTCTCTGGGGCAACCTATCTTGTTGAACTCTGTGAGCTTCACAACTACATCACCCTTGACTATCTCCAATAAGCCTTCTTCCATTATTAGTTCTTACTTAAGGAGTCATGTTCCATCCCTAGCTTTTTAACTAGTCACACCAATGTGTTGTTTAGGGTTCTGAGGCAACAGCTTTCAATCAGTACCCATATTTTCAAGGCTCTTGCTCTTATCCCATGCTTAAAATGATATCATGACAAGAGAGGTGCCTAGTACAAACCTTTTACACAGCTTAGAGCACGAATGAAAATATCTCATCAAAAGGAGTCTTGTTTTATATTGATTTAAATTTTTTAAGAAGGATTTTTTTCCATAAATAGGTGCCATTCAAGATTCAAAAAAATGGGTATATAGTTATGACTGCAGTAACTTTTAATACCATTGAAAAAAACCCCACATTTTAGTGAGAAGAAGCTATGCAAAAAGTTAGATTTTTTTTTTTCAATTTATCTACACACCTACATATGCAGATATGTAGGTATCTCATATAGATACCTGCATACCTAGCTAGCTGACTGAATGTCTCTTCTACTGTTTTCTGGAAACTGGAGTTGTCTTAATGACTTCAGATGCTTCCTTAGTACCTTATTTGTCCAAAGCAATCTTGCATTAGGCCCTTTCAGCATGTACTTGAGATGACTTGTCTTCCTTTCTGAGCCTCATTTTACAGTAAGTAAAGGTAAGCTCCTTTTCTGGAGTTATTGAGATTTACTCCTGATTGTTTCTCCCACAGCTCCAAACCAAATAAATAATGCAGGAATGTTAGTAACACTATAAAACTAAACACAGCAAACAAGTAAGAAAGCTTTGGATATTGCTACAAACCACAGTTAGCTTATTCTCAGGAGCTTTGAGGACATGTTATCTAAAAAGTGAAATCTTTATGGGAAATAATGGGTGATACCTCCTTTTATTCTGATGAATTTTTAAACAAGTATATCCTGAGGTAAAGAAGAATGTACAGATACTAAAAAAAAGCAATTTTGTAAATATAATGGTGAGAAAAAAAGAAAAGGACTTATACAGTACTGAATTAGCTTGGTGTTTTTTTTTTCTGGTTTGTTTTTTTGTTGTTGTTTTGGGGGGTTTGTTTATTTGTTTTTGTTTGGTTTGTTTTGGTTTGGTTTGGTTTTACTTTTTCTTTTCTTTGTATAGGATACAGTACCACAAGAAGTTTTGTTAAACTCCATCTGCTTTTTCAGCAGTTGTATCCAGGAGATGGTTCTATCTAATCTAAATTCATACAGACTGAAAAACCTGAAATTCTTTTTGAGATCTGGTTTTGATATATGCACCAGCTACATCCCAGTTATATATCAAGACAACCACTGATGTACGGCTTCTATTCTCAATTCAATTGTGCTGTTGTTTCTATATTTCAATATGTCTCTAACTGACAGCAAAGCTGTTGCACAAAGAAAGTTGGAATAATCTAAAATGAAGAAAATTTCCTTTTTAGGTTCTGTAATTTTATGGCATTCGTCAGTTTAAAGCTACCAGGAAGAAAGTGGAGAGGGAAAGTAAAAGAGAAAGATAAAGGGAAACCTTTCTCCAGTGGCCAGATCAGAAGAGCAGCAACAGGGTCACCAGACAAGCATCCTTTGGGCATCTTCTCCAACACACGAGGTGGTGATGACAATGAAGATGATAATGATGAATGGCAATTTTCAATTCTTTTCCCTAGTAAAATTACAGGTTGCATTGAGATATCCTCCAGCTCCCCAGTGATAGTTGCTGTTTATGACTGTATTAGTGGTGGTTGGAGAAGCTTAATTAGATATGGGTGTTGTGTGCTAACTGATTGTTAAGCTTTGTGGCTGTATATTATTAGGTAATATGAAAAAAGACTATTACCTTGTTATCTACTAGGATCTATTTATTGTCATCTGAATGTATAGACTAAAAGCTCTAAAATGAACAGTGAAGGCATTTTAACATAGAATTATAGGTTATACAGAAGCAAGGGGTGAGGAGAAAGGAAAAGAGCAGGGTGGTGATCTATTCAAAAACTAAGTGGAATATAGGGGCTTAATTCCATTGTACACAGATGGAAGTTCAGTACTTTTGAGATGTTCAGGGTATTCTCACTATTTAAGAAGAGCATTGTTCCCCTATAGGTCCTATATATCTTCTTTTATCCCTGTGAGGGTATTTCATATAGCCTAGGAAATGCGAAATGTTACTTGATGTCTTTGTGTGGGTAGGCAAATTGAGTTGTAGATAGTTGTCTTTTGGATAATTAATGTTAGCTAAAATGAGCTCTATTGTCAATTTTCATTAGTCAAAGACAAAAAGACTGTCTTCCAGGAGACAACACAGTAGATTTATAAGCTTATGAGCCAAGCCCCTTTTCTGAAATGCTTATTGCATGTGACTGCCACTCTCCACTGACTAGAGATGGAAGATAAAAGAGTTATTCAGTTTTAAATATAGGTGCTTAGTTCCACTTTTGAGACTATAGGGCATCCTGTCTGGTCTCCAGGCTGGAGATGAAAAATATCATGGTTTCCTACAGAACCTGAGTAATATCTGTCAACATTATACAGAGATCTCAAGTAACCTCTGCTGTTTCAGGACTTCAGCTTTCTAAGACATTTTCTCAAGACATTTACATTAGGTCTGCAAGTTGTCGTGAGTACACTCTGTCTGCAAAAGTAACATTCAACATTTATATTGCCTTTTACTGAATACTTTTAATAGAGAACCCCCATTGTTATTTACAAAACTAATTCAATCTGGCATCATTACACTGATGGAAAATTGGCTGAAGGACAATCAGCAAAGTTATGCTAAATTGCAGCAGCCAAAGAAGTGTAGCCAGGATTGGTGCTAGGCCCAGTTTTATTTAGCAACTTTGTTTCTACTTTAGATGGAGGAGTAAATGGCATATTAATTAAATTTTCAGATGATATGAAATTGGAATGTATTGCAAATATCATTGTGGATAAAGGAATAACATAAGAAGACCAAAGGAGGTTAGAATTATTGGCAGGAAATAAAATGTTATTTAGTTTTGGGAAATATGCAATCTGTATATCTCGAGAATAACAATTCAAAAAGACCATCTGAGGGAGGAAAGAAATTTTGTTGGCAATAAAGGCTAGGGGTAAAGAGATTAGCAAACCAGATGTAACCCTTAAGGTAGCATAGCAACCAAAAAAACCAAAGCAACAATGAAATACAGAAATAAAGATATTTGGATGTAAACTTAGATACTCCTTTCATTTTGGTGTTAGAAATTAGTTATTAGAACACTAAGCAGATTGTGACACTTTATAATGAATAGTTTGACAGACTGGAAAAATTTAGAAATGAAAAATAAAATCAATTCAATGATGAAGAAATGAGATTAATTGAAGAACTAATGAGAATATTAAAGAATAAAAACATCTGCATACTGTACACTAGCTACAGGAAATTGCTAATGACCAATTTGAAATATTTGAAGGGTACAAAATCTGAAGGGTAAAAGCTGTAAATAGGAAAATTAGATGATATTTACTTAAAGGAAAATCAAGCTGTGAAGATGACCAACACATTTTATAAGCATATGTCTGCTTTTTACCTTCTCGTCTGTAGAGATAATTGCATACACAGTTCCTCTGGTTAATGGTGAATTTCACCAAATAGTTATAATTTATTATTCAAAAGGCAAGGTATATTCTGAAGGAAAGGCAGAAAATCACTGTCCTTTCCAATTATTTTTAACTCTCATGTTGGTTTTTTTTGTTTTTTTTTTTTTTTAAAGACTATGTTTATGTAAAGTCTGTATGTACTCTGTAACTGGTTTTCCTGAATGGAGAGTTGGGGTGTCCCTAAGGTCTTCATCTTTACGCAACACATGTTTAGCTCTCCATATTATCTCAGAAGGCAGACAAGGAGCCACTCATTCAGTGACGCAGCAGAGCTAGAAGACAGAAACAGAAAGGAGAAAGTGGGGTGCTTACGTGCTCTGGCAGGAGGATTGGACTGGATGATCTTTCAAGGTCCCTTCCAATCCCTGACATTCTGTGATTCTGTGATCTGAAGGAGAAATTCTGCACAATTTAAGGAAGTGATTTCACCAGAACACTTATTTTAATCCTTTAATCCTCTTCTAGCAGGTGAAGCAAAGTGATTAATTTCTTCTCCTTAGTGCCTAAAGACTGCATGTGGATGCCTATCCATTCTGGGATCCACAGTAGAAAAAAGACACTGACAGCCTGGAGCAAGTATAGCAGAAGGCCATCAAAGTGTAAGGGGCTGAGACCCATGATGTCCAAGGAGAGGCTGGATTTGTTCAGACTTGAAAAGTGAAAGCTACCATGGGGATCTTACTGCTGTCTAAAATTTCCAATAATAGATTGCTAAAATTAAACAAAAAGTAAAAATAGAGCCATAATTTTCTGAGGTACACAGTGGGCAACACGCAATGTTGATAAAACACAGTGGACAAAATTGAAATAGGAGGAATTCTGACAATATAAGGAGAAGATCTTTCACTGTCTGAGTGATCAAACTCAGGAACGTGCTTCCCAGTGATATTCTTGGAGATATTTAGAACCTGACTGTCTGCAATTGTAGAGTCTTGCATCTGGGCAAGAACAACCCCAGGTACCAGTATGGGTTGGGAAACAACCTGTTGCAGAGCAGCACAGGGGAAAGGGACCTGAGGGTCCTGGTGGACAGTAGAAATGACCATGAGCCAGCACTGTGTCTTCATGGCCAAGAAGTCCAATGGCATCCTGCAGTATGAGAAGTGGGCTGGTTAGTATGTCAAGAGAGGTTCTCCTCCCCCTCTACTCTGCCCTGGTGAGACCCCATCTGGAATATTGTGTTCAGTTCTGGGACCCTCAGTTCAAGGACAGGGAACTGCTTGAGAGAGTCCAGGGCAGAGCTAACAAGATGATTAATGAGTGGAGCATAAGGCTGAGGGAGCTTGGTCTCTTTAGCTTGGAGGAAACTGAGGGGTGACCTCATTAATGTTTATAAATGTGTAAAGGGTGAGTGTCAGGAGGATGGAGCCAGGCTCTTCTCAGTGACGTCCAATGATTGGACAAGGGGTAATGGGTGCAAGCTGGAACATAGGAGGTTCCACCTAAATATGAGAAAAAACTTCTTTATGGTGAGGGTGACTGAACACTGGAAGGGGTTGCCCAGGGAGGTTGTGGAGTCTCCTTCTCTGGAGGCATTCAAAACTCGCCTGGAAGCGTTCCTCTGTGACCTGATCTAGGTATTCCTGCTCTGGAAGGGGGACTGGACTAGATGGCCTTTCGATGTCCCTTCCAATCCCTGATATTCTGTGATTCTGTGATATTCTGTGATTCTGTAATTCCATGCAACTTGCTGTAACTGGATCTGCTTTGTGTAGAGCTTTTGGACTGTGTGACCTCTGGATGTCTTTTTCAACCTGCATGTTTCTGTTATTCTGTGAAAAGATGAGCCTTTATGCAAATACAGAGAAGATACAGGGGGAGGAGGGGACAGCAAATGTCTTTACATGTTCAGATTAGATTAAAAGAATATTAATTTCTTATAGTGATTTTTTTTTCCATTACAATATAAACAGCTCTGTACGCAGGATTAATTGTTCTAAGGTGACTGAACTATGACTACATACAGATGTTTAGAGAAATGCCTATCTTCATCTTTCAGTACTTAATTTTAAATAGCTTAACCCCTGCTGGTTTTCTATCACAAAGTATCATATTGATTAGCGGACTGTGGTTAAATCTTTTATCGGCTGAGCTCTCTCATCATTGGTCCCTTGTGGAATCACAGCCCTCTCATAGAAGAAAACACTACTAATTGACCCAACTTGTCAAAGTCACATGAGTAGAGAGGATCATGAGAAAGAAATAAATATAGATCTAGTTTTGTGACTAAAAGAATTTATCTAAATCCAAAATATTGCACATTGAATTTTGGCTTGAGTTCTAGTGAGTGTGTATTCTTAGCACATAATTACAAAGTCCCTAATTCACTTTGGGCTTATCTTGTCTACTGAAACATTTTTTTCCCTGTACCGTTAAGATATCACAAATTCACTTCTCTTTATCCTAAACATATTTCCGTGTCTGATAGATATACCTGGGTTTTTTGTTTCTCATCATGTCAATGGCTCAATGTCCAAGTGAAAGCCAGTGACAACTGGTGTTCCTCAGGGATCACTATGAGGACCAGTGCTATTCAACATCTTTGTCAGAGACGTGGATGGTGGCGTTAAGTGCACCCTCAGCAAGTTTGCTGACAACACAAAGTTGTGTGGTGCAGTTGACATGCTAGAGGGAAGGGATGCCATCTAGAGACACCTGGACAGGCTTGAGAGGTGGGCTAGTGCAAATCGCATAAAGTTCAACCAAGCCAAGTGCCGGGTTCTGCATCTTGGATGTGGGATTCCCAAGCACAAATACAGGTTGCAAAGAGAATTGCTGGCGAGCAGCCCTGAGGAGAAGGACTTGGGAGTGATGGTAGATGAGAAGCTCAACATAAATTGTCAAAGCATAATGGCAGTCCAGAAAGCCAATCTCATCCTGGGATGTATCAACCCCATCCGTGGCCAGATTCTCCCCCTTTATTCTGCACTCATGAGACCCCACCTGGAGTACTGTTTCAAGCTTTGGAGTCCTCAACATAGAAAGGATATAGACCTGTTGGAATGGTTCCAGTAGAGGGCCATGGAGATCATTTTTGTGGACCCGCTCCATCAGGTCCATGTCCTTGCTATATTGAGGGCCCCAGACCTGCACGCAGTACTCCAAATGAGGTCTCACCAGACCAAAGTGGCAGAATCACCTCTCTGGATCTGCTGGCAACACACCTTTTGATGCAGCCCAGGATGTGATTGGCCTCCTGGGTTGCAACTGCACATGGCCTGCTCATGTCTAGCTTCTCATCCACCAGGACCCCCAATTCCCTTTCCTTGGGGCTGCCTTCTAATACCTCATCCCCTAGTCTGTATTGATAGTAAGGATTGCTCTGGCCCAGGTGCAGAACCCTACATTTGCTCTTGTTGAACCTCATGAGGTGTATTCTGGTGTATCGACAACACCCCACAGCTTGGTGTCATCTGCAAACTTACTGATGGTCAACTCAATCCCTCTATTTATATCTTTAAAAATGTTAAACAACACCGGTCCCAGCACAGACCCCTGAGGGACACCACTTGTTACTGTTTTCCATCTGAACCTTAAGCCATTGAGCACCACCCTCTGGCTGCGACCAGCCAGCCAGTTCCTTATCCACTGAACAACACATCTGTATCACTCCAATTTGGAGAGCAAGATGTTGGGGGGAACCGTGCCAAAAGCCTTACAGAGGTCCAGGTAGATGACGTCCATAGGTCACCCCTTGTCTACCAACATAGTTATCCTATCATAGAAGGCCATTAGGTTAGTCAGGGAGGACCTGGTCCTAATAAAGCCATGCTGGCCTAACTCCTGATCTATAGGAATTGATAGTCATTGTATAATGACTTCCTTCTGTAGCTGTTTCAAATGGCTGTTTACTTGATTATTCACAACCTATCTTTTAAGCTACTCCCCTAATATCTGTCTTAAAACATAAATGCTGAAAATAATTAAAACAAAATTTTTGACACTATAATAATCCAAATACTACTGAGCATATAATTTCTTTGTGCCCACTCTGGCCTATGTTGGACTTGATGGTCCACTGCATTGTCAGTTGATTTTTTAAGGTGATGCAAGCATTTTATAGGAAATGCAATTTCCTTCATAATACAAAGTCAAAGGAATCTGGTAGAATAGAAGATATATTCAGTAAAATAATCTGTAAAACACATACTGTATACAAATACTCTGCTATTTATTTGAGATATTCAAGAAAAAACTAGAATATGTGTTATTGAGAGAGTCTAGCATAGGGCATCAAAGATGATTTAGAGATTGGAGCATCTCCCTTAAAGGAAAAGGCTGAGAGGCTGGAATCCCCTTCTCTGGAGACCTTCAAGACCCACCTGGATGCAGTCCTGAGTAATGTGCTCTAGTCAATCCTGCTTTGGCAGGGGAGTTGGACGAGATGATCTCTAGAGGTCCTCCCCAACTCTGACAATTCCATGATTCAAGAATAAATAATTTGGGAAAAATATTTTTAACTAGTTTGCCAAATTTTCATTCAAATAATACCATCTAAACCTTTATAAGTTTAACTAAAACTGACTGAATTATTAGAATGACAATAAATTTCCTAGCTTAATAAACAAACACCTCGCTAATGAAGTGTGAAGACAATTGCAAGGATACACTTAATTAGATCATTTATAACTCATTAAGTAGTATACTGCTATACCCCCTGTTGGTTACTATTAGTGATGAAAAGAGATAAAACAGCAGAACTGTTGTTCTGGAAGTTAAATTAAGTTTACATGTTCCAAGAAGCTAGTGTATACATGCCCATTTATTTTAGTAGCACCACATTTTTTTGCTGAAGTCAAGTTTACAGGTCCTTGGAATGTGGGAGCTCAATACCTAGAGAATATGGTTTTATAATTCATTTTGCAATGCAATTGCAAAATATATACAGAATTCTTTGGTATGTGGATGTACGAGCAAAAGGTAACTCCTTGTCTACAAGAGTAACTTTTGGGATTTGGAAAGGCGGTTTTAGGCAGACGACAGTCAAGGTGATAGTGCCTTTTCTTCATTTGTGAGTACCAATAAACAAGTGTTCGAAAAGGTAGGTTCTATCTACTATACTTTAAATTGCAGAGCTTGTCAGTAAGTAGGTCTTCTAAGTGAAGATGTGAACAAGTTGACAAAAAATGACCACAGGATACAATCAGGCCTTTTTTTTT
>VZTM01007497.1:0-65769 GCA_013400555.1 Jacana jacana
GTCCCTCCTGGAACCAGGACAGGGTCTTTTTAAATGGTCTGTAATTGCACAGTGTATCTCATGTGAAATACAGACGTGCAGAATTTAATTTTAATTTATTCATTTGTTGGCTTTGGATATTTATGTCTTTCTTTAATTTTTTTTAAACTTTCCTTAGGTCAGGCCCAAATCAGCAACATCTCACTGCAGCCTGCTGGAGTAGCCATAAGTAAACCACACCCTATTACAGTTACATCCTCTCTTCCTCAAGTGCCACCAGAACTACCAGTTGACATAAAAAACCCAAACATAGCTGTAATAGAGATGAGATCAGAGAAGAAGGATCCACCTCAACTGTGCGTGCAGGTACATGTCAAGAGTGATGATTGTTTATTTTAATAAAGGCTAACTAAAGATAGTCACATCTACCAGTAACTTACTTCTACATCAGCATTAGAAACATATAGACTGGAGTGACCAAAAAGTTGTCATGCTAGGCTAATGTTTTTATTCGTATTTTAACAATTATCTTTATTATTTAACCAAAATAGGAAATTTTCATCTATGTGCTGTATTTGTAAAATAGTTCTGTGTTAAAAATCTCATGAAAAAAATATGAGCCAGAGCAAAGTTTTAATTCAAAGAAGTATTAAAATAATTGTAAGTTTTGTTGGATGAATGTTTTAGCCCCTAACATTTCTGTTTCAAGCATGATGGACAACCCCCTGATTAATCAACCATTGCAGTCCTTACCTAGTGAGTTGGTTGTTGTTTTTTTAATTTTTTTGCATGAGTCTGTTGTCAAGAGAGTTAGGGTGTCTTATGTATTCATTATTTTTGATTCAAATTGTTGAGAATATACACACTCACACACACACCCTTCAGACACAAATGATTAATGGAGCTCATAGTTAAATAGAGGTAGAGTATTTGGCTTGTTCCCTTGCTGTATCACTGCTTTCCTCCCATCTGCATTTTGCTGTTACCTCATGAGGTTCTTAAATGTTTAAGGTGAGTTTTGTATTATTTTCCCCACACAGAATTAAATAAGCATTTAAATCTATGTTCTTAAAAACAACCAAACAACCAACCAACACATCCCAGCGCACCCGGACCCCAACCAAAAACATTTTGATGCTGTAACCGACATTGCTTTATTATAAACTATATTGTAATACATCTATCCCTTTATTTTACCCTACCAGGTGTATGACAACATGAAAACACTAGCCAGCCTACACAGTGACTTTTAGCCAAATTAGTGTAAATGTATTGCCAAGTCAAATACACATTTGCTCTGTACATAGATAAGGGTATATTCACATTTTGTCACATGTAAGACAAAACGTAAGGGAATTAGAAAACAGGAAAAATCAGATACTGCAAGAAAAGAGGTGAACATTTCTCAAGTATGTTTTTGTATGTTACAGCATTTTATTTTTCAGAACAAAGTTATTATCAGTTACAGGTATGAGAAAAGGAGGTTCCTGCGATTTAGTGGCTCAGTAGCAAGTGGAAGAAAGGATCTAAAAATTTCAATGATAGTAGCTCAGCTAATACACAAATTTTCAAATTGGTCCTTTTTTTCTGTTCTAGGTGTTACCAAATGTAGATATTGACAGTATTTCAAGTGACAGTGTGAGTGTAAACCATGTTCTTCCAGGCTCTGAACCTGTGTTTTCTCCTGTTGATGCTGTAATACAGGTATTGTTTGGTTTAAATGTCTGTGAGTTCATATTTTTTAAAAGGAAAATTGGTTGAATTACTACCAGGTTGCCTTTGTATCTTGTTTTAATTTGAGAAATTAGACAGTTCTGGGAAGAACTGAGTAATTATTCTGAATAATTTATAAGGTGAGGTATTCGTTTAAGAAAATAAAAAATTGCAGCAAGACACTGTTCTTCCAAGATTAAATAACCACCCATAGCAAAACCCTTAGAAAAACAGTATTTCTTTCTCCTGTTAAGAATTGTAATCCCTTATTGGCCTGTGTCTGTCTTGTTTATACTAGCTTCAGTGTTCTGGTATAAAGACTAAGGATGTTCTTCATTTGTCTGTTTGCTCCTTGGTTGAACTTAAGCGGTTAGTGGCATGTACGTGTAGCCTGTTCAGTGGTGTGTGTGGAGCTAGCCAGTCTATTCTCTTTCCATATAACTTTTCAAAAGTGTTTTTAATCTAACATAATCTAAGCAGTAAGGAAAGTTTTTGTGCAACTAAAGGATTAACAGCTGCGTGCTGAACAATAAGGGCACATTGTTACGACATAGCATATTGTTTCTTCCAGTGGACTTCTGACTTGTACATTGCACAGTCTGGACAGTGTGAAGGCATGGTAATGGAGTGATTATTTTTGAATAGTTAGTGTACCTTATATTTTCCCTGTGTGTTAGCTGCTATTCTGACTTGAGGAGTTAGGTCCTCCAGAGTCCTATGGTCCAGCTATTCAGTAAGACAGACAAACGCCTGTCTTATGGAGTAAAATAGCAATCATTATTTAAAAATGATAGTATTAAATAACACTGTAGAGATTGTGCATAAGTAAATTCCTTAAGACACGTATAGACTCTTGTGTCCTATGTTTTACACTGTTTTGTCATACCGATTTTTTAATAAGAAATCAGTGGGTTTCTAGGTATTGTCTAGAACTTTTGATGGTGAAGTTTTCTATTAGATTTGGAAACAGAGGTTTTAGTGTTTAGCATACAAGAGTTCTAATCTTTTTTTATGCTATGCAAAGACATTCCTCCTAATTTTTAAGGTAGAAAAAGCATTTTTTTCTGGATTCAGGCTATTGACAATGAGACATGATTTAATTACATTTTTGCAATGAAGTTTTTCTGCTAATGCATTTTCCCCCACCATATGAAATACCTAACAATTTCAATCTGTCTGTATAAGACTCCAGAAGACATAAACTGTGAGGAGGAAGACATGAAGTTTCCAGGAACTAATTTCATTGACAGTACTGATATCATGCAGGTAATTATATTGCAAAGTTACCCTTTCCTTTTAAACATTTTTACATTTGTTTTATAGTATTCTGACATAATTAAAAACACACTGTAGAAAATAATTTTGCTTTACTAGTAATTTTAAAAATACATATTGTGAGCAATAGTAAACTGTTTACAGTGCTATAAACAATATTGGAAGTTACTGTGCGTTAATAAGTGAAGAACCTTCCATGAATTACAATAAAGAAATAAAATTAGCTTTTATTTGGATATGTTAGAATCCACTCGAAATAAAAGTAGTTCTCTAAAATCAGTGGTGATTATAGCACTTAGATATCATAGTTTCAACATCTAATGTACTCTGTTGTAATATGATGTAATAAAATGTAAACATAATCTTACAGACTTTAAGTAAGGACACCTATATTTTAAAATATGAAAGTATTTTGTGAGTGTTCCCTCTTAGAAATTTAGTGTAGGACAATTTGTGTATGTTTTTGAGGTACTAAAATGCTTTAGCAAAATACCTAATTTCAGTCAAAAATTGTATATATGAAAGGAAAAAAGTAGGCAAACCGTGTATGCAGATATATGTGTACAACATGTACTGCTCATCTCATGGATCCCACTAATAGCTGACAAGATTTTTCTACATTTTTTTCTTGATGCCTAGCTAATGTGTCTGTACACATTTAACTTTTTTTGTTAACAGACTGTGATATATACTGGGTTTATTTGAGATACTCTTTTACAGTTTAATTTTTTTAGGTAGCAAATCCTTTGGTAACCTCTTGTCAGTCAGAGAGGGGGCTGACAAATGCTCAAGGTTGGTGATCCAGGCTGTATTTCTCTTCTCCAGTTTAAGTGCACAAGATTAAACTTAATGGTAGCTGGGAGAAGCTGCCTTTGAAGAAAGCAAGATGCTACCACCCATCTGTCATATAGTATCATGTCTCTGTGGAAGATGGCAGCTTCCACCTCCTGCTGCATTTAACACTCAGTAAATTCCAGGAGCTTGAGTTGCTATTGAAGGCTAGTATTCCTCTTGAAGCTCTTCTTCCACAAGCGTCTTTCCAGTGATCTAGAATTGCTATGTGCATATCAGAATTACCCCTAAATATATTCTTTTTACCTGTTTGGTGTCCTCCTCCAGAGGAACCCAAGTATATTAAACAATAACTCTATAGCATATAGATCAGTATGGTGGATTTATTTTTAAAATGAATTAATCATTTAACATTATCATATAGAATCACAGAATGGTCCAGGCCAGAAGGGATCTCTAGGGTCGTCTAGTCCGACCTCCCCACAGTCAGCAGGGACACCCCCAACTAGACCCAGGTTGCCTACTGTCAAAAGTGGGGTTTAGTTTCAAACTTACCTTATGTTATTGGAGTGCAGGAGTTAAATCTATTAGGACAACTTTCTTCTGTTTGCACAAAAAGCTTTATTATTATAACAAATAAATTAAAAAGCTATTTAAGAAGTCAGTTTATGAACTAACAAAAAAAATGCTGCAACGTTATTTTTTTTTATATGTGGACAATAGTTATTAATCTTTTCTTCTTTCATTTTTCTCCTGGATTGCTTTTATCTTTTCTTTTTGGCAATAAGGTATATTTTAAACACAACATCAAAAATATTTCAAGTGAAATATATGTTTGGCTATTACTTCACCGTTAATGTTCTTAAAAATGCATGTGGAAGCATAAAATCAACCTCTGGAGTGGTAAGGATATTTAAAAATCAAAAGAAAACAAAGTTGTAAAAGACAGTTTAGAATCATGAAAAAACATGGACAGAATGATACACAGGAAAGCAGTTTATTGTTGTCTTCTTCCACACCCCTTTTATTATGAAAACTTAATTCTGTTAAAACTGAAGAGAGTAAGTATTTGTGTGAAATATGCTTTTCTTTCCCCTGCTTTTTTGTCCTCCCCGATGCATATTGTAAAAAGGATTTAGGACCCTGGCCCAGGTATTTCTTTTTCCTCAAATCTGGTTTATCTTTACCATTAGAAGATAGATATTTAAGAGATACTTAGGAGATGACATGCTAGTTGTAAAGCATTGGTAGCCAAAAATAGTTAAATGAGGTGCTCTTATTTCACAATGAGAAAATTCACATGCAGAATAAAGCAGAAAGTTACAGCTTTGATTTACACACTTTTGTATTTTTGATCAATGGTTCCACCTACAGCAAAGTAGGTTCAGACTTTCTGAAAAGAAGAGATTTTGTAAGGCTAGCCCTGGAACGGACCCAGCTTTACTCCAGAGTGAGAAACTTGCACAGCTAACATGGGCCCAGAATGGGCTCTCAGATTTAATTAGTCTACTCCTGTGAGCCTCTATATCCTGCAATACCTTTAAGAAGTTTACTGGGATTTAATATTAGAAAAGCTTTTTGCTCTCTCTGAACATGCCCTAATTACAAGGTAATTAGACTTGTTTCTCAGATTTTTTTACTTCCATTTTGAATACCACCACAAAATATATAACGTGAAGAGATCAGAGTAAATGTATTTTCCTCAGCCCTGTTTTCCCTTAGGTGGCCTTTGGGGCTGTGATTTTATTTTTTTTTTAACATGTATAACTCTTCAGACAAAAGATCATAGGTGGCATGTGCAATGCAGTGTGACCTTGCCCAAGAAAATTGCTTTAGAAATCCGTCAAGGAGAAATAAATTACTAGGGTTTAGATAGCCTTAATAGAAGACTATGCAAATAAATATTTGGTAATGGAAAAAAAAATCTATACTACCTAGTAACTTCTTTTAGTTATCTGAATGTAATTTGGGAAATAGAATTTCAGCTTGATACTTTCTAATTTATGCTGTATTTTGTTTGGGAGTCATGATAGGTATGTCTCCATGGAGGTAAAATGCAGAATTGAGTGCAGATTATTCAAGATTGGTCTACAAAATGATATATGTGCAAGTTCAATCTTTATAATTAAATACTATTATATTGGGGTTTTATTTCCACAGAGCTAGTATATCACCCCAAAATGAAAAAAAAAATTCTTTTGTGTTTGTGCAGTATTAAATATAAATTTTTTTTGCACATAAATTAGAAATGCAGGAGAACTGCAAAAGTTTGTCAGGAATTGCTAAATATATGTAAGATTTATTGTATGTACTTCGTTTATTCAATCCAGATGTTTGTGTTTTGCATACTTTCAGAAAATAGATTAAATAGGCAATATCAAAGAAAATTTACGGAGTGATGCAGTCAGAAGTATATGCATAATGAAGCAGTGGACAAAGACATCTTTACATTTGCTGTCAGAGTGAATTAAGGTTATGAATACATATATCCTAACAGAATGAACTGCTTATCAGCTTTCAAGGCATCCAGTGCTATTCTGAGTTTAACTTTATGTCTAGAATGGTTTAGAGATCTTTCTTTGTCAACCAAATATACGTATTCTGTCTTGCTTGCTTTGTAAGTTACAGCTTTTCTTTGAAGAATTATATATTTGAAGATCCAGAAGGGTACTGCTCCCCAGTAGCTGTCTGCTGCTATACCCATTATGGACCTATATGACTTTTCAATTTTCAATTATATTAGGTAGAAGTGTTAATGCTGGGTTGGGGAAGGAGACAGGAAAACATTACTGTAATTGGTTTGGTTTTGTTTTTTTCTTTTCCTTTCTCTGTTCTTTCTGGTTTTAGTGATTTTATTCATAGAAAGTATATAAGTATATAGTGGTTTTTTATTTTATGGGTTAAAAGGAAATTTATTTATACAAGGGAAAAGAAAGCATTTTATTCCTTTCCCTGTTTTGGAGATTAATCTTAGTAAATGTGGATTTACAGTGAGCTCTTATGCAACATTGCATGCTTCTCACTGGTAATTTACAGATTAGCTCTTCATCTCTTTATGGCATGCCAAATTTTCTTCTTAGAGAATCATTACTATTTGAAACATTTTTTTTAATATTAGTGAAGGATGCAGGTTCTCATCCACCAGNAACCATGTATTTTCCAGACTAATTCTTGTTATCTCCAGATCTCATCCTGCATGTTTCACCCTCATTTGTCCCAGAAGAAGTCATTCAGGCAGGTCAACAAAACTACCGTAAATTCTGGTGCTCATCAGCACCGTGAGGTTGTATCACCTTGTGCTCAGCCCCAGAGCCAGCCCAGAGACCTCCTTCCCCAGAGAGATCCATTCCCTCTCTATGAATGAAGCTTTTCAAAGGCCTGCAGCTGCACCCTATTTGGAGAACGAAAATATTCCTTAGTATTTCTGTTTCAAATCAGTAGGTTTGGCAGCAGAACAACTGGGAAAATTGTCCAAAAAAGGAACAAAAGCTCCAATTTCTGTGTATCTTCTTGTTGGAGAGGACCAACCTGTTCTAGATGGAGAATGGGGGAAATCAAACACATGCCCAGGAGACCCCTGACCAGCAACAATTAAGCAGACGCTTCGCGTGAAATGCTTTAAAGCAAAAAAAATGCAGCCAAGTTCGAAGCAGCCACAGCACACCCTCACCCAAGGCGTTCAGCAACATTAGGCATAGGTGATATCATCAGTTCTATCTATAATTAGGTTAAAAGAAAGTCAGTTAATTTTAGCACTTACAAGAAACTGCTACAAAACATTTTTTTTTTCTTATATAAAAGGATTCTCCCATTAGACTTGCGGGGTCGGTTTTATCACAGGCAATTAACTGTGTTAGGGCTGGCTGCAGGGGACCCTTAAACCATGCACCCAAGTCCCTTTCCCTTCCCCTTCCTCTTCCCCTTCCTCTTCCCCTTCCCCTTCCCCTCTTTCCTTTGAGCTGACTTGCATTTTATGTCAAGAGTGCTCTTTGGTATACTTTTTATGTGTCTTGGTGTTTGCTGATAGTTAAACAGCTTTTATTCTGCTAGGGTGGAACAAGAAATAATGGCAAAAATTATCAGTGGGATGTACCCAGTGCAGAAAGAAATACTACCCAGTGTTAGCACCTCAGAGAGTGAAGACAGTGATACTGCAACATCTGACATGGGTAAGTAGGGGTTGTTGTTCTCAGCAGATAGATTATCTAAACTTTTGGCAAATTTTAATAAGTGGTGTAGGTAGTGGTTGCCTGAGGCTATGAGTGGGTAAGGCTGAACCAGTGAAACTATAAAATGCAAAAGTGCATGCTTTAATTTATGTTAAGACAGAGCAAGAACTATAAGGCCATTGAAATAAATCATCTATAAAAAAAAAAGAAAAAAACCCACACGAAAGACACACCACTGTACAAATCAGCTTTTGTTATTGGACATCTAAATCAAATTTGACAAAAAATTTTCTCTGATATAAACACGTGAGAATGGGAAGCATGCCTGTCTCTTGTAAATCACTTCCCTTTGCTACTGCCTTCTTTTATGGTCCTGAATTGCTTCTCTACTGTTGTTTATCTGAAAAATAAAAAAAAACAACCCAACCTATTTTTACAAAGTAATATTTAAAAGTTCATAACTGGCTGTAGTTCAGTACATGTATTTTAAGTAGTGAGACCTTGATGTGTATTTTCTGTTTCTTCATTTTCAGTTGAAGTTGCAGTTGGTGGTGGATTTCAGCTCTTTGTCAATGCTAGTGTGCCTATGGACTCACAAACGATAAGTCATTTTGTAAATGAAGCTCTCAGTGAGACAATTGTAACCGTGCTGGGTAACAAGCAGGCTCAGAAAGCTGTTCGGGCCTCCAAAAATGTTCTTCCAAGCACAATGATTATGATGGTAGGAATCCATTTTATTTGAACTTTCTTACTAAAGTTCTAAGGGATAACGTCTTCGTCACATGACAGTTCACCTATTTGAAAAACAAAGATGACAGAAAAAAGTCATTAATTGAAAGCACATGATTTGCATTTTATTATTATTTCCTGTTATTTCCAAGCAAGCAACAAGATTAAACCTATTTCACTTTAAAAAAAAAAAAATTGAAAAGAAAAAAAACAATTAATTACTTTGTGCTACATGAAGCTTGCTATATTTATTTATTTACTTTAAGGCTGAGCAGAAAACTGATTTCTAAGAGAAAGACTTGGTACTTTGTTTCAGGTTGTCAAAAGATAGCTTGTGTTATTTTCAACAAAAATAGCTGTGTTCCTTTCTTGCAAAGAAATTAAATACAAAAGTATTTCTTCTTGTATGAAGAAATTAGAAGCTAAGCACAATACTGTTTTTAGTCTTACAGGCTTGCTACCCTTCTTTAATATCTGTAACAATTATTATTAATTCTTTCTAAGCTTTGAGTTCAGTAGTTTTCAGTACATGCTTAAATGATTAGTAGAGCTTCCTATAATACAGGATAATTTTCTCTGTTCCCTTTGATAATCAAATGACAGCTGGCCCTTATTTTGATACCATGGCTGTGCTACAATCTGGTGTTGTATAATGTTTTCAGGATGAATGTGGAAATTGCAGTGCTTAGAAATTTAACTCCTGAAAGCTTTGTTAAAAGTGGGATCAATTATTCTATTCTGCTACAGTGCATATATACTGAAATACCACCTAGTGCCTGCTGTAAGTGACCAAGAGACTATTCTATAGTCAATAATAATCACTTCAATGCTGTAGGCTTAAATAAAGCCATCCTGCATCTACAGAGCTCTTCCCTAGTCCATTACAGATTAAGGAGGGTATGGTGCTAAGAGAACCGTTCTTTGGAGCTTGTTCTTCTGATACTTAGAAACCTCTTCTATAACCCTTCAACATTTACTAATGGCTCTCTTAAGGTTTCTTGGTTCTGTGCCAGCTTAAATTGAAATGTCCTTAGGCTGAAATGGTTGTTTTCTCCTTACTACGTCTATTCATTTGTGTGCTTCAGGAGATTAATTTTGTCCTTTTTGGCCTTTGATTTGGCTGAAAAAGCAAGTGTCTGTATGTATACCATTTTTCAAGTCTCGCTGATGAAGACTTTTATGTTTTCACGTTTAGATTGGGATTTAGATTCCCATTCAGATTTAGATTAGCACTGGTAATGCTAGTAGGCTGATACACATTTTTTAAACAATAATGTAGTATGCAGGGTGGGGTTTCCGCAGTGCCTTGTGCTATAGTAGTGATAGTCTCTTGCTTTTACTAGATTCTCAGGTACCTTAATTATATATTTCTTTAAGTCTTTCTATGTTTGTGGCTGATAGTTATGCTTTGGATAACTTGTATATTCACAAGGCTTTTTCTTCGCTTTTTTCCATTTCTACTCAGCTTATAGCAGAAGTTCTTGAATATGTAGTTTATGTGTTCCTCATATGAAGTTTCCTATGTAGAATTTCAGCTGCCCAGTTACTAAGTTCTTTGGTGTTTGTGGTGTCACATGTTTTTGTGTGAATTGCTAAATGTGTTAGCATGTTCCACTTCCAATTAGAGTTTTTAGCCTAGAGCTTTCTTTTAGTCTCATTATCTTGTTTTATTTGTGAAATGTCAGAGAACAAGGCTGAAAAAAAGGAACCTGGAAAGGTTGATAATATTCCTCTGTAGCAGGCTAAACTTCATTATATTTGCTTGTCAGATTTATCTCACTCACTGTCAGTTATAAGGAATGTCACAACTCTGAGCTTGTTTTAGTGCTTTACTGTCTTGGCTATTGCTTTGTTCTTCTCTAGAGCTGAGTCTCTTACCATGAAATTATTTTATCCATGTCATAAATATTTTCTTGCTTAACATTGTTTCAAATGCTTTATTAAAATTAATATGATTATATTGTTCATATTTAGACTGGACATTAGGAAGCATTTCTTTACCAAGAGGGTCGTGAAATTCTGAAACAGGCTTCCTAGAGAGGTGGTTGATGCCCCAAGCCTGTCAGTTTTGAAGAGGCACTTGGACAATGCCCTTAGCGATATACTTTAACTTTTGGTCAGGCAGTTGGACTGAATGATTGTTGTAGGTACCTTCCAACTGAAATTATTCTAATCTAGTCTATGCTATTCTATTCACAATGATTTCCAAATGTAATCATGCAAATGCAAACTGTACTTTTTTAATAAATTTATATTGTCCAGGCATATCATTTAGCCTAATGCAACTTCATGTTTAGATAGAGGAGTTAAATCTATGAAGCATGTATCCAAGCAACAACTTGTTCCTATTCTGTGATAATGTGACTTTCTATTTCTTCCTCAGCTATCTCTGGGGATACTTGGAAGATAGGAATTTTGCACTGGGATAATAAATAACTGTAGTTGCAATTTTTTTTCCTCAGGAATCTCTCGTGCCTACTCCATTGCCAACACCCAAGGGCACACCACCACAAACACCACCTTCAGAAAAAGAATTGCCTCCAATCAAAACTCCAGAATCTTCTCTGTCTCTTACAGAAATAAGTGGGGATGTTCACAAACATGAAAAAATTAAAGGAACAGGTAGTGAAAGTAATCATGAACATTTAGAAGTAGCAAATATGCTTTAATCTACTACCTTTAATTTTTTTCTACAAAGACACATTATGTCTCAGGATAAATATTCCTGAGGCTGTAAGTCCAGTGGAAACTCATTAAATACAAAAATCACAGACTTATTCATATAAAAAGCAAACATCATCTATTTAGTAACAGTTATGCACATTTCTGTGGTCTCTGCGATTTTTACCCCTCCCCACATTTTCACATCAGAAACATAGTTGTCTTTTGCTCCTTCCTTTGTTCTTAATGTTAATTAAGCCAAATTTACAATTTCCATGTAAACCAGCTTATTTTTTAAAATGCAGACCAGTCTCCCTTATTAAAGGAAGTAAGCAATTGAAGTTTTATACTAGCTCCTTCTGATGCCAATAGTGTACTTAAAATAAACTAGTCTTAATCTAGTCTTTTCTCCATAACTATGAAAAACATTACAAGTGCTTAGTGGAACTATCTCTAAGATTAACTGCTTTCCTTTCCCATCTGAAATTTGGTTTCACATATGCAGGAGTTGGGATTCCAGCTGTCACGAGCTGTGTAGGCACACCTGTGGTTACACCTGTCATTACGCCTCCTAGAACAACCACACCAAGCCCTCCTGCCTCAGAATGGATCTCCAAAGCTGCAAAAGTGGAAAGTCCAAAGTCTACAAGCCCATGGGATGATGCAGAACTTCCTCTGGAAGAAGAGAAACCCAGTCCTCTAACAGAAGAACCATTCTATCCTAAGGCTGTGTGAGTTGAACAGGCTACATTGTTTTCTCATTTCTTAAAAAACCAAATATATTATTTCTAGATATAGCCTCGAAAAGTCAGTAGATAAATGATTGACGTATATATTGGGAGGCACTGAGATAAACCAGGATTCTTTTTTTTAATTGCTTGACTTATATGCTGGGGAGGAAGTGAAAACGTGAAATCGGGACCTTTCTTAGAATGTGTTGGTCCTTATTCATTGTCTTGTTGAACACAGTAAACTGGTATTGTTATACTTGTCAGTAATAAATGTAGCGACAATTAAATATTGTATTATTAGCATGTTATTTTTTTCTATTACCTTAGTTGGGAATACATGTTACAATTTTTAGTTATAACTAGAAATTCATTAATGTTATTTAACCACATTATTTCTTGGGCTAATTTGTAAAGTGCTGTCCTTTCATTTGAAAAATACTTGCAAATTAATTTTGGTATTGATTTAAGACTTTAGATCAATGTGTTTTGATGTATTCATAATGCATATTCTTACATTATAGTGAGATGTCAGTGGCTAATGATGAAGAACCAGAGGCCTTGATTTTCCCATCTCGGCAGTCATCACCAAGGTTCTTCAAATTGCTTCCTTGCGATCTGCAGGTTCCAACACCTGTGCCTACAGATAGTTTTGGGCAGTCCTCGCAGGAAAGCAGCCTTGCCCTCACAGAAGCAGAAGCTGCAGACAGACCCATCTCAGAAGGGGAGATACTTCTTAGCTATGGACAGATACTGGCTGCAAGAGGTAACTAGACAAATCTGTGGAAATTAAAATTTGGATTGTTTATTTTTTCCCTGTATAAACTTCTCTTCCAGTCTACTGAGGTTACATTCCATACATTTGCTGATAGAACTGCAAATGTTAACCTCGTCCTTACCTTTTGGTTCATGGTTTTTGGATTTTAGGGACCTCATTGGTCTTGTCTCTAAACAAAATGTTTCTGCTTACTAATGAAAAAAAATAAATCTTCTCGTTTGTCATAAGATCAACTTGAAAAATAATTGTCTGGCACAAGTACCTTGTGGTACAAAGTACTAAGTTTTTATTGAAGGCAAAGTATAAGGGTGATTTTCTTGCAAGCTGTAAGTATGTTTTTATGATACACAAGTGTTAGTAGGAATTGCCAACTTTACGAAAGTATTGTGCTGCAATTATTAAAAAAACATGGCCTTGGCTTTATTTCATATCTCTTGCATATTTTTTAGTATTTGTAACATGACATATTTTTCAGAATTAGCAGGACTGTCTCTTCCAAACTTTGCTGAGAGCTTAACGAGTACTTTACAAGATGCCAAGGAAATGGTAAGGAAATGTTTCACAAGCAAATTGAGCTAGTGTGGTATTCTACTGTGAGCATCTTTATAAATTGGATGTGCTTTAAGCATTTGATTTTATAAACTCTTTAAATTTATCCTTTTAAACTGTACACTAACAAAGAATGCTAGAATTTCAGAGTTCCAAAGTAAAAAATCAGATTATACAAACTAATTTGTATTTTTTTGAAAAGTTGAATTATATATGTTTACTTCCATAGGTGAGAGATAGCTAATAATCTTTCTCATCTCTTCATGTTGTTTAGTTTTAAGACATCTTAAAGAGAATAGAATATTGTCATGCTCTGAGCTGTTTCAGCTTTGAGACATATTTTAATTGCTTGTGTGCTTAAATTATTAAAGTACATTAGCTGAGGCTAGAGTTAGTTAAAGCTTCTGTATAGCTTTTTATCTGGCATCTGCTTTAGTCCATTGTCCTGGAAGCCTCCCAAGTCAAGGTATTCTCCATTCCCTTTCTCTTTTAACACTTTTCCTCAAATGTCTGGATTTTCCCTCTCTGTGTAATAACCCTTGGTAGGACACAGCTGTTATATGATAGTATCAGGTAGAGCAGGTAGAGTAATATGCTTAAACCAAACTGTTTTCTTTATGAAAGAATATAAAAAAATGATAGTGAAATTGTAATAGTATTGGTTTGAAGGGACATACAGAGGGATTTCTAAAAAATTCCTGGACTTCAATGTTGTATGGCTCTTCTGAAAGATGTCCAGATAGTTGAAATCTGTCATGAGGTCAAAGACCTGCGATCATCAGGCCCCTGTTTATGTTTTGTAGAGAGCCTCCTCTTTCTGTTGACCAGGTGTACTGAAGCAGACAGTGCCCACAGCATTTGCAGTGTTCCTTTGCCATCTTATTCTGGCTCAGACCATCAACAAGCTCATGGAAGTCTATGAATTCAAGGAATTATTTGACCTGGGGTGAGAACTGGCTGAGCTACTGGGCCGAAAGGGTTGTGGTCAGTGACCCAGAGTCCACTGGAGACCAAACGCTAGTGGTGTATACATAGGGGCCAGTACTAATACCAGTGCTGTTTAACATGTTAATTTATGACCTAGATGGGACAGATTGCATCATCAGAAAATTTGCAGATGATATAAAACTGGTTGATACACCAGAGGGCTATGCCACCGGTCAGAGTGACCTTACTGGTCTGGAGAAATTGGCTGACAAGAATCCCATTAAGTTCAAAAAGGTGAAATGCTATTTTCTGCACATGAGGAGGAACAACTCCATGGACCAGTACATCCTGGGTGCTGACACGCTGGAAAGCAGCATTGCAGAAGAAAAACTGGGGATGTTGATGGAAAAGTTGAACATGGACATTGTGGCAAAGGTGGCCACTGTCAACCTTTGCTGTAGTTGTACACTGGCAGCATATTGGAGGTGGTCCTTTCCCTTTAATCAGTACTGGTGATATAGCATTTGGAGTATGTTGTGGTTTAGCCTCAGATGGCAAGAAAGAACCATGTGGCAGCCACTCTCCGTTGAGCCATCCACAGCCGGGAGGGGAAAATCAGAAGAAAAAGGGCAAAACTCGTGGGTTGGGATAAAGGCAGTTTAACAGAACAACAAAACAGTAGCAATAACAGGGATAAAGAAGTATAAAAGCACGATTACGATACTGACTGCTCACTGACTGCACCCCAGACCATCCCCGACCAACTGGGGACTGGAGACTCACATGGGACGGAATACCTGTGTCCCTGCTAGAGCCTGGGGAGAACTAACCCTGTCCCTCCCAGAATCAGGACAGAGTATTGTGTCCAGGGGTTTCCAATACAAAAAAGAAAAGGATTTACTGGAATGAGTCCAGTCAAGAGCTACAAAAATGATTAAGGGATTGGTACATCTGTTACATGAGGAAGGACTGAGAGCCATTGGATTGTTTAGCTTGGAGAAGAGAAGGCTCGCAGTGGGAATCTTATTAATGTGTATAAATAGTGGGAAGGAGGAAGAAAGAGCCAGACTCTTCTGAATGATGCCCAGACAGGAAGCAGTGGTCACAGCTTGAAATTCAGGACATTCTGTTTAAACACAAGAAATATGCTTACTGTGTGGGTGGCCAAACACTGGGACAGGTGTTGCCTTGTGTTGGGTTGGACTAGATACTCTCCAGAGGTCCCTTCCAACCTCAATAAGGCAAAGTTTAAATGTCCTAAAGTAGGACTCCTCTATTATTCTCCCTGCCTACCCTTCCTAAACATTTCTACTTTTACATGGTCATACTCATGCATACTTTCCAATAGAAAAATCCATTATTTCATTTATGTCATAGTTCTGAGACTGTGCCCTGAACTTGCAGATCTTTTTATCTGTTGTCCAGAGTTTATCATCTGAGTGTATAGGCACCTGAGGAGAATACCCTCCCTCTTGATCAAGATTGTAAAAGTTCCCTTTGGATAGCTCCTCTTTCTGCCGCACTTCCTCTTTTAAACACTCTTATCAGGTGAACCTAAATTAAAGTACACTTCATCAGGTTCAATGAAGTTGCTTGCTAAGATGTTACTCCCCGTCTTTCTCAGCTGCATCATAACTCCTTCTGATAGTCCTCCATCCTCAAACTAGACTTTCTGGCTGAGGAAGCTAAATCTTTGCTAGTGAGAGCAGCTCTCTGTCCAGATCATTGGTAGCAACCCATATGTGTGAAGGTTTAATTGTTTCCTTGAACTTTGTAGGCCTAAAGGACCTTGTTCTTATCCAAGTATTGCAGTCTTAGATAATAACTGTGCATGTCCGTGGGTAAAAGCAAAAAACAATGCATCAATTTGCTTATTTTTAAATGCCTAGATTTTTATGACACAAATTTTCAATGTGTAAACTAGTACGATTTCTTTTATAAAAGAAAAAAGCTTAATTGTGAACTAAAGTAAGAAAGATTCACTTTCCTACAAAAAAATGGATTTTAGATCATGTATTACGTGGAATTTTTTTCTTTATTTTAGGATTATGATCCTCCCAGTGAAGGGCAAGTAGTAAGAAGACTGGATAAAGGCTATCACAGGGATCCTGTCCTGACTCTCTTAGCCAAATTAAATCAAGCACCTATTGCTGCAAAAGAAGGAATATACTGTTTGGAGGTAACTTACTGTCCTTCTCCTTCCATTACAGTAGTTTTGAAGTGATACTTTCTTCTCAAAAGTAGATAAAATTAAAATATTTCAAGCTTATCCTTGCTGTTGGCTATAGAACAGATTCATAAACTTCATTCCCAGCTGGAGGTGGTCACACTTTTGCTACCTATAGAATCAGAGAATTGTCTAGGTTGGAAAGAACCTTTAAGATCGTCTAGTCCAACTGTCAACCCAACCCTGATAAAAAGCCATCAATAAACCATGTCACCAAGCACTCTGTCAACCCATCTTTTGAATACCTCCAGGGATGGTGCCTCAACCACTTCCTTGGGCAGCCCATTCCAATGCTTAATAACCCTTTCAGTTTAAAAATTTTTCCTGATATCCAGTCTGAACCCCCCCTGGCACAACTTGAGGGCATTTCCTCTTGTCCTATCACCTGTGACCTGGGAGAAGAGACCAACCCCTCACCTCTCTACAGCCTCCTTTCATGTAGTTGGAAAGAGCGATAAGGTTTCCCCTCAGCCTCTTTTTCTCCAGGCTGAACGACCCCAGCTCCTTCACCGTTCTTTTTAACTCTCTATTATTCTATTCTATTTCCCAGAAGCTGGTGCATGATAGGGAATGCGATAGACCCATTCAATACCCTGTGCTCTTTGGCCCAAGTATCAATGATGCTGTTTGGAAAATGAGTTCCCTTGTCTTACTCAATTCTCCCTGGGGTGCCATGTCACCACAGGACTTGCTTTTCAAGGCCCAATATGGTGTTCCAGGCAGTGGCATGAGGCACAGGGTATGTTTCCAGCCATCTAGTGGTTGCTGCCACCATTGTGAGCACATAGTGCTTGCCTTGGTGAGTATGTGGGAGTGTACTGTAATCCATCCGCCAGGACTCCCCATATTTATATTTCAGCCATTGTCCTCCATACCTTTAATCGCTCGGCTTGTTTGATTGCAGCACATCTGACATGCATGGCTGACACCTAATAGTGTCCATAGTCAAATCCACCCCTCAGTCACGAGCCCATCTATATGTGGCATCTCTTCCTTGATGGCCTGAGGAGTCATGGGCCCATCAAGCTACGAATAATGCACCCTTATGTTGCCAGTCGAAATCCACTCAAGACACTTCAATCTTAACAGCTTGATCCACTTGCTGGTTTTTCTGATGTTCCTCAGTGGCCCGGCTCTTGGGTATGTGGGCATCCACATGTTGTACTTTGACAACCAGATTCTCTGTCTGGGCAGCTATATCTCACCACAGATCAGCAGCCCAGATGGGTTTGCCTCTGTGCTGCCAGTTGCTCTGTTTCCACTGCTGTAAGCACCCCCACAAGCCATTTGCCACCATCCGTGAATTGGTGTAGAGATAAAGTACCAGCCACTTTTCCTGCTCAGCAGTGTCTAAAGCCAGCTGAATTGCTCTCACCTCTGCAAACTGGCTCGATTCACCTTGCCCTTTGGTGGCTTCTGCAACTTGTCTTGTGGGACTCCACATGGCAGCCTTCTACTTGTGATGTTTCACTTATTCAGTGCTAATAATGTAGACTTACATTTATGTATGCTGAAAGGGTTAATGCAGTTAGATAACAATGCCTGGTTTTGGAAGAAATACATGGATGTTTTTTATTCTGGCTCTTCTGATGTGCTGTGCTATGTAGGATTCTGATGGTAGTCTTGGAGAGCTCAGTGAAGGTCAAAGACTGGGACTGACCAAAGAACCAGGAAGAATCCTAATGGGACATGCAGTTCATATGGACCATCCGACAGCTTTGACTTCTGAGAACGGATTGCACCGGGGTTTCCGTTTTCCCTCACCAGAGCAGCTTGCCCACATTGGAGGTACAATTACACTGTTACTGCTTCTCTGAGATATTTTTGTTGGATCTGATTTTTTTTTCTATAATAATATCTGTAATAATTTCAGAGTGTTCAAAATCCAGTATTAATAATTTACAGGCAGTTGTTGAAATGAAATGAGATATTCTATATTCTGAGAACGGGATTTAGTTCAAGCTGTGTCTTCAATCTTCCTTGTCTGTAATATTCTGCAATTCTAACAAAAATCATGCCAAGTGCTCACTTGCCTATAAAAATGTTGACTTGTAAAGTATGTATTTTATTCTTTTAAATCAAACTTGGTTCTCAAAGACACTTAGTTTGATCATTCTTCAAATCAGTTTCTATAGGACTCATTAAGACTGGCAGTTCAAACTATTTCTCTCTCTCCCCTTGTGCAGCACTCTTCCTCACTTTTTTTATAACTCCATCAAGGTAACTCCTTAATGTCTCATATTCACTAATATATTTCAGCTTCATGTAGTCCTATAACAATATGGATAGGTAGCTGAGGCATGCAAGTAATGGTTAGTACAAAGCAGTGCAGGGATAAGTTGCTGTGGTAAAGCAGGGAAATTAATGTATTTCTTTTCAGTTAAAACTAGTGCTGTAAGCAATGACCCATCCTTTTTCTCCCTTCTCTTCTTATCCCAGTTTCTATATCGCTACCTGAAAATGTACTTCTATATTTGCTCAATTAAACTTCAGTGAGCATGTAGAAACTCTTCATTTTACTGACTGTGGTTTCAAATACGAATAAACTGAAATAATTATTAAGGTAGTACAACACAAATGTGATTGCACTGATTCATCAAAATTGGTATGGACTAAAATGATCAAACAACTGGTTTTCTGTCTTTCTAGTTTTCACATTTATGAATTTGACAAGAGAAGCATATCTCACATTATCAGCCCTTGACCAGTAGGAAGTGGACTGAAAGTGAATGTATTCAATGTGTGGCAAAAATAATCTCAGACGAGTAAGAGTATTTGCTTATTTTTTAAATGAGGCACATTTTAACTGGTTATACAGAGAGTAATCTTATTAAGCTAGCTGTTAACTAACATTTTGAACCAGCTCTACCACTATTGGCTTTGAAAATATGTTTTGGTACATTATATATTACCAAACTTGTACTTGAAAGTAGTGTTTTGAATGTTGTTTGGTGATTGTTTAACACTGGGTTGTTAGAGGACAATCAGCATTAAGAACAATGTCATGTAGGAATAAATTTGCTCTTAGCATTGCTCAAGATCATACAGGATTAGAATATACACGTTAATCGGAGAACCTGTCTACTGGGGATATTTCATTCTTTCACAGTCTGTCCATAACTATATCTGGCATAACATGTTTGTATCCCCTCTATATTTATTTGCAAAATTTATTTAATTTAATTTGGGATGTCCTTTGTTTGTCCTGTAAATATCTGACACTTTTCAAAAACAGTTTCTGCATCTGATAATAATTTAGAAGCAGTGTGTTTCTCTAATAATTTTTTAAGCTCATCTCTCTAAATCTTGTAGTATTTTTTGTGTTGTAGTATTTTTTTAGAGGAGGTAAATATCCTGGACTAACTACCAGAGGGGAACGCCTGTGCTTTTACATTGTCTGTAATAATACCAGACTGATTTCTGTTGCGTTCTGATGATTTTTAACTTAGCTTTCCTCCCTCCCCACCTTTGAACACACAGCACAGTATTCATTGCTATTGCTAAGGAAAGAACACTATATAAAAGCTAGGATGTACTTTCAAGACAGAAGTGTTTTTGTATCAGGGAGGAACAGAAAATCTTGTTTCTAGCTCCCTTTGATAGTAAAGTCAACATTGAATGCAAACCAATATGTTCTGGGTGCAATTATCTGTGATTGTTTCCGCTTTTCTTCCCAATCCTTTGTAGTGCTCCACTGGCATGTGAGATTGTATGTCCTTCGGTCTATTGCAAGTCAAGACAAGGGACTATTTTCTGATAGCCACAACAATTACAGTGCCGGTCCACCATTTTATTTGATAACTATTTTGGGGGATAAGATTAAATAATTGTTACACCAATGGGTATTTATATTTCAGGGTGCATATCTCTTTATGTATAACCTTGCAGTCGATACTCAGTTTCTCTATCAGAATGAGTGAGTCACAGATATATGTTTAAGAATTCTGGGAATTGTGTGTTTATGGGTATCTTCAGTTTCATGATAATTTTTTATTTGCCTTATGGAAACTTGATGTCTGTTTGTAGGACGGAGAAGGTCTTACTTATGTAGCTATATAACAACATCCTGATGGTCAGTCTTTCATTTAAAGTAAATAATTATAGTTAATTAAGCAATAATTATAGTTATGTAGACATATTTAGTCATGCATTCTATGGCTCTGTATGACAGCAGAAGGACTAAATAAAGTTAGTTCATGAGCTGTCAGTACATTTTTCATAAAGATGCTTTACACATTTGCAGCCTGCAAAAGCATGATGAATGCTGGATTATATATCAGATTGTCCCTTTAAAAGACTATACAGGTTTCTTTTCATTCACACAGCAGTGAAACATTTTCATGAAGAGGCCTTTCCAAACTATTCAGTAGATGTGATAAAGCTCATTAATCATATAATGGTATGATGAATGATACAGCTCTGAAGCTATTGTAAATGGTTGTCATGTTAGAAATCTATTGATAATAAAACTGATTTGTTTTATTATTTTTTTTCCACAGTTTTTTTAGAATTTCAGAATTTTAGAATTTTTTTATTTATTTATAAANAAATATATTTTATTATAGATTATAAATATTTATAAATAAAACTATTTATTTAATTAAAAAAATTAAAAAAAACAAGTTTATTTCCACAGACATGCATTTCTTATTTTTTTCCCCACAAGAACAATTAAAGGGATATACAATAAACCATGTAAGGAGGAAATAATTCTTTTCAGCATGTCCCATTGTTGAATCCTGAAAGACTTCACATCCTGCCACATGAGTTGACCTGGAGTTTATTGTTCCAGCACATCAAGGAATGTTTTTCTCTTTGTTTTTCCTCTCTCAGCAGAAATTCTTGGAGATAAAGATACAAGTCTTGGTCCAATGCTTTTGACTGAAGTGGAATCACAACCAGTTTCAGATCCTGTTCTGCAAACAGCCCAACTAAGTTGTAGAGTGACATCTCTCTCAAAGGATTTGTCCCAGGTAAATTCAAAGGATTTGTGATTGTGCAAACTGAAACGTAGGAAAGTTTTCCTGTTTTGCTATACAAACTGACATCACAGAGATGGTGCATTTAAAGTGACACATTCAGCTGAGAAACTGAAGACAAAAAAACACCTGTGTAATAAAAATGATTGGGTTTACAATGATGGCATCCTTACAATATCCTTCTGTTAGGCTCAGAGCTTATCTTTTACCTTTTCTGCATTTCCTCACATTCACGCATCTCACTGGATCTAATACTATTTATACTCAGTACAGATGGGACATTCCAATGTGTTAGGGGCACAGTGCTTCAAATAAAGAATAATGTAATATATAGGAGAGGAAGCAAAAAGAGAGGCTTGGCCTCACCAGTTGTAACCCACTGATTCAACATTTCAGAACCTTCAGTTGTCCTCATAAGATAGGGTTGGAAAAGCAGTAATGATGAGGTACCTCAGAATATTAGAAGGCAGAGGAAGATCCTACTGATCTCTGCTTGGAATCTGTAGAGTTAACCTGTTGCTGCTTAATAGTATGTGCTGTTACCTAGAGATTACTCACTAAATTAAGATAAATTCAAATAGCAAGCGGCAATAGCTGAAAATTAGGTGGTAGTTTGCTCTTTAATATCTTAAACTTCACAGTGTGTTTGAAAATAATATTGTACTGAAAGTGAGAACCATGATTGCTACGTTCATCGATGCATTCTGTCCTTCCCTGGTGTTCTTTATTAAAAATAATCTAAAGTATTTTATATTACCTGTCTTTGGTTTTATGGTTTTTAGCCCTGATGTGTATGGTGCCATTAGTGTGTGAGCAGTGCATAAGTATGTCATCTGATGTGTTGCATCTTTGTCCTGGCTCCAGGAGGGACAGGGTTAATTCTCCTAGCAGGGGACAGGTATTCCATCCCATGTGAGCCATGCCCAGAGGGTAGTGGGGAGCTGGCCTGAAAGGGGAGTGGGACAGGAGCTGGCCCTGAAGGGGAGGGGGACAGGAAGTCAGGGCATGCAGCACACGGTCCCAGGTGCAGTCGGTGAGCAGTCGGCATTGTAATCATGTTTTTATATTCCTTTATCCGTGTTATTTGTTACTGTTTTGTTGTTCTGTTAAACTGCCTTTCTCCCAACCCACGAGTTTTGCCTTTTTCTTCCGATTTTGCCCTCCCAGCTGTGGATGGGCTCTAGAGCGAGTGGCTGCCACGTGGTTCTTTGTTGCTGTCTGAGGCCAAACCACGACAATCTTCAAAGGGGATTTTAGATGTTACACTTCTTTTCACTTTGAGCTTACCAGGACATACTATTTCTTGGAATGCTTGTTCACAGGCACGACTAGATTCTATTAAACTTCTGGGTCTGTTTGGGTGAATCTTATATCCTTGTTAGTGTTTCACTAGCCAAAAGTTAAAGGAGTAGAGGGTAAAACCTATTTCCTTCTTTTAGCACCATTAGCTGTGATAAAGAACTCAGTGATACCTGTACTTTTGCCCTCCCTGAAATGAAAATGTATCGGCTATGTACAAAGCAGGAAGACTAATCTATTTAGGAGCAAAACTAGGCTTTTCATGGTGTTTGCTGAGATAATGGAGAAAACAGACTGTAGTTCAGATGGTGTTCAGCTGGGCCTTGGGTTTGGTAGGGCTTTTTTCCAATTTACCTGGGAATGATACTCCTGGATGTTAGGGTTTCTTATGGCAAAGCTTGGGTGGTTTCTGTAATCTGCCTGAGCAGGTTCCTCATTTCAGAGAGGTTGTTGGCCATTGTATGGAGCTTTAACATACATACCACTTGTATGCTCCCTGGCATGGATGTGTGGATCAGACTCTAAACCAACACCATGTAGGCAGGAGCAAATGTCTTCTTTTAGTCATGAAGAGTGAAGTCTGTGGGGTCACTTACTTGAAAATAAATGGCTTAAGTCCTACAGAAATTTCCTTGTCTACCCACATTCTTTGACTGTTCCTCCATTTCTGGCATTGGATTTTTGTGAGATTTATGTATGTTTTTAGGCACTGTTAGATTGAGTTCTAGACTGAATGTATCTTTCGTTTGACCCCTTCTGTCAGTTCTTGTGCAACAATAGAGGAATTAATAGTTATTCGTGGCCACTTTGCCTCTGTACTCTTAGCTATAAGAAGCAAGAGATGACTAAGAGAAAGCTGGGCTCCTCCTATTCTAGATAAATAATTTTTGATCATGGGAGGGACATGAGCACTGAAAGTCATATTTGTGTGGCTAAACGTTTCAAAGAAGATAAATCTAAATAATTTGAAGTTCCAAATGCATTGTTAGAAGCCTAAAAATTAGTAACTTTTATAAGTATGAATGTTTTTATCCAAATAACATTTTTTAAGTGGGATTGTCACTGTGGTACTCTCATTAGCTTCCATTTTCAGTGTTTCAAAAGACTTGGTTTTTTAATCTTCCAGGATTGCATAATTGTTGGTTATGAATCTATGTGTCATCTCAACTTCTGAACCACAGTTCAAACTGGTTTTTTTTGTTTGTTTGTCTTATTAAAAATCCGAAACAAAATTTAAAAAACTCCAAATGGCCTCCTGAGCATACTGTTATGCGGCTTACATCTAATGTGCTGTAACATTAGTGGCCTGCAATCATATTTCCATGAGACTTTCCTGGTTTCAAAAAATGGTCTCAACTCTTTCTTGTCTTGTCAGCTTTTGTCATGGTTTTGGCCAGACTGGCCAATCAAAAATGACAGACAGCCTCTGCCTCCCCACTCCTCAAAGAGAGGAAGACAAAGAAATTTATGAGTTTACAAAAAGAACTAAACTAATGAAAAAATTAATAAATAATAAGAAGAAGACTTTTGCGGGAATAAAAAGGTATACAGTATATACAAACTGTATCAAGTTTCCAGGATTACAATCATGTCACCAGCAGGCACAAGGAAAAGTCCCAGACTGGACTCAGCAACAGACAGGAGCTGGATTCCGGATCTGGAGTTTGATCCTTTGATTGGGATCAAAGGCAGACAGTTAGTTTCCTCTTCACTCATAGGCCATTGAAGAAAGAGAGCTGATCCCTTGATCCCTCAGCTTTTATACTGAGCATGCTGATAGAATACCGTTGGTCACCTGTCCTGTCTGCTGCTCCCTATAGGTGGAACCCCTGTATGCTTTTTTGCTTTCAACCCTCCAACAGGGTAAATAACAAAATAACCTGTCCTTGGTTGTTATAGCAATAAGTATAAGCAACAGCCTCCCTGCATACCGTTCCTTGGTATAATCTTGTCTTACCATCGTGAGAATTAACAGTTTCTGCACAATATGCAGTTAATTTCAGAGTTCAGTTAGTTAGAAGTGGCCTAGCCAAAAGTAAAATTACTGAACAGAAAATTGGTCTGTTTTACCTTAAACCAAGACAGCTTTAAATGAAGAGAGTTGATCAACATCACAGCGTGTAAAAGTACCCAAGTTAGTGCCAATCCTAACTGGTGTAGCCATGCACATAGTGTCTTGTGAAGATGCTAGCTTGATCTCAGATGCATGCTTATTCACTTTTGTCACCTTAAGCTCACTGCTGTGCTGACGAAGTTATGTTGGTACATGTTAGAAATGACATACTAGTGTAGGCCTCTCTATGCTTTGTTCACTGGCGAGTGTAAACAAGTCCATTCAACCGTTGAGGAAAAGACAATGACTGAATGGCTTATCTTTTTCTTCCTTCTGATTTTTGCAACATTGGCTTAAATGTTTGTTAAATGTATGACAAGCATTATCTCATTACTGTTGAGATTTCTGTTATTATAGGAGTCAGTTGTAGGCTGAAAGAAATGGGAAGCCCTGATTGTGTAGTTGGAACCATGCTTATTGTTTGCCAGATGTAAAAATTTTCTTATTTTTCTTTATATTTTGGCTGCTTATTTCACTTGTGGCTTCCACAGAAGTGGAGGGTTTCTCTCACAGAACTGAAGTGTACTTGTCTTCCTTTTTAGCTTTTGTTAAGCAAAATACCACTGGTACTTTGTCACCAGGTCTTCAAGAGAATACTTGTGCCATGCTTCTCAGGGCATATAATTCTCACAGGAGTCATATAGCAATTCTGGCCATAGCTTCCAAATGCTGTGTGATATGCAAACATATATAATCTTATTCATGTTTCTCCTTATATTAATCTGTAGGATCAAAAGAATAACTGATGAAATCACATTTATTTGTCTTAGAGAATGCTTAAGTCTTCTAGGTCTTCATGCCTCTTTGTTTAGCACTTTTCAAGTTTTCTGTCTACATGTAGTGGAATGTCCTTGGGACACAATTCTTGTTCCAGTTAACACATAGACAACCAGCATATTTGACAAATATGATGTTTCCCTTTTTTAACAAAGAGTGTTCGTTGCTTCTAAGAAACTGTTTTCCCATAGGTATTGTTGCAGACCAAAAAGCATTTGAGGAAGAGTGGAAAATGGTTTTAAAAACATGATCAAGGAAATAAATTTTATACTTGACATGGGTTTTCCAACCTGTGTGCTGAAATTTTTATTTTTCATTTTGCTTTTTACTTAGAGGGATAATACGTAGGGAGAAACCCTAGGTATTGAGGAAAGATGGAAAAATCTTACATTCTTTCTACTACATACTTTTAGTAGAAATTCGGTCTTGTGTGCCTTCAGGTCTAAATAGCACTTGCCATACGTACTGCTCCCAGGACACTTGTCTGGAGGAAATAGAATTGCAATAGGCTAATTCAGATCTGAATTCTTCTGAAGTCAATAGGAAGGAGAACAAATGTATATCCTTTAACAAATCTTTAAAAAAATCTTTGGATGTTTCTTGAAGCTCCACATAAATTTACTGAGCTTTTACATCAAAAGGTTTGTAATATAATTTTTATGTATGATATACAGGAGGAAAACCAAGGAGCTGTACAAGCTAAGATTGTGAGACCCCGAGTTATTTATGTGAAAAGAGAGTGTGAAGAGATGCAACAAGAAGGTAAATTAATGTCAATAAGCAAACACAGTTCTTTCAGTTAACTTTTAAATGTTGTTAGATACTGATTTTTTAAAATCTTGTTTTCATTACTACCAAATTCCCAAAATCTCCAGAAAACATTTATATATAATATATATAAATCTGTGTACATAGTTACGATATTGTTGGGATGCACTGAAAAGATTGGTAGTGTATCCGTATGTAAGTCATCAGAATTCTTGCAATTATGTGTTTATTTACATTTTTATTTGCCAAGATATTGCAATGTGTATATTATATAGTCAACTGAACCTTAATTGCTTTATTGAATGCTGTTCAGCAAAGAAAACATTCATAATGTTGTGATAGATGGCAGTGGTTTATACTGTGAGAAAATGCAGGGGTACTAGAGGAGAACTGAAAGATAATACAAAGTTAGCATCATGCAAATTGCAGGCACAATTACAGGTTGGGCAGAGAATGGCTGGAGAGAGCAGCCCTGAGGAGAAACACTTGGGACTGATTGTGGATGAGAAGCTCAACATGAGCCAGCAGTGCATTTGGGCAGCCCATAAAGTGAACTGCAACCTGGGACAAATAACTGAAGTGTGACCAGCAGGTCGAGGGAGGTGATTCTGCCCCTCTGCTCTGCACTCAGGAGACCCCACCAGGAGTACTGTGTCCAGCTTTGGAGACCTCAATACAGGAAGGACATGGACCTGTTGGAATGGGTCCAGTGGAGGGCCACAAAAATTATTAGAGGGCTGGAGCACCTCTCCTGTGAAGACAGGCTAAGAGAGGTGGGGTTGTTCAGCCTGGAGAAGAGGAGGCTCCAGGGAGACCTTATAGCAGCCTTCCAGTATCTGAAGGGAGCCTACAGGAGAGCTGGAGAGGAACTCTTTGTCAGAAAGTGCAGTGACAGGACGCGGGGTAATGGCTTTAAATTGGAAGAGGGGAGATTTAGATTAGATACCAGAAAAAAAATCTTTCCTGTGAGAGCAGTGAGACACTGAAACAAGTTGCCCAGAGAAGCTGTGGATGCCTCATTCCTGTGTTCAGGATGTTCAAGGCCAGGCTGGATGGGGCTTTGAGCAACCTGGTCTGGTGGGAGGTGTCCCTGCCCATGGCAGGGGGGTTGGAACTTGATGATCTTTAAGGTCCCTTCCAACTGTAACTGTTCTATGATTCTATGAAATGTGAGGAAAAAAATTAGAGCTTCTAAATTTATAACGGCCTGGTTTGTGATGGCCTTCAAGCTAGTGTGTGATAGGTGGTGATTTTCTTTTTTGAAGGGCCATGTATTGTATGTAATATATATGTGTATATATATATCTTATCAATAATATTAATCTTATAGTATATATGTATGCATAACCATGCTTTTTTTGAGATTACTTAATAGTGTTTGTTAAAAGCATACAGGAGAGGGAGAGAACACGAGAGGGAGAGAATATATTTTGTTTATTGTCATTCAAGTCAGTGTTGGAATAACATAAACTGTGCGTATTTCTGCCACATTTAATTGTTTTAGCAGATAATAAGTTTGTGGAAGTGATAGAGTGAGATATGGAGCAGTTTTAATCTTACTTGCTAACAAAAAGAATCTAAAAACCTGTATGTCTGTAACATATGCAATTATAATTGCTCCATCCTAGTAAAGAGAATTTTTTCCTTCAAGCCTTTTTAAAAGTACTTTTTGAATTTCTTCCTTTTATTTTTTTTTAAAACATCTATTAAAATTATAATTCTGATGGACTTAATTTTGCTTCAACTCTTTATAGTGGTAAGAAAAGCTCTAGGTTAGTGTTACTGGTTGTGGGACTTGAAACCTGTGGTTTACATGTGAAGAAAGTTGTGAATAGTTTGAAACTTAGCTTCGATGCACAATTAGTGGAAAACTTTACAGAACTGAAGTAGCACACCGTAGTGCATATATATGCTTTGTTGTAGGGATATTTATCAAAATGTGTTTTTAAAGTGGGTAAATAAAGAATTTATTTAAAAATGGGGGTTAACTATTTAACATTGGAAAATATTGCAGTGATTTTTTTCTAATAGGAAGAACAACATTTTTTTCTCTGGCATTTAGAAATTCCAAATTGCCTAAGGAAAGTGAATACTTAACTTGAGTATGATGTCTAAATTGCCAAAAAGGAAATTATGTGCCTTGCAGGATCAGCTCATTTCTAACTTTAAACACAGTTTTCCATAATAGTGGATGTAGGAATCTTTCTTTTCTTCTTCCCCACCACTTCATATTAAGCATCAGAGAAGCTGGAAAGGGGGGATATCTTCTTCACACTGTACTTCATGCTTTTACACCACAAATTTTTCTCAAAGTGTTACCAAAACAGCACTTCCAGCCTGTATGATTGATGGAGGTGTTAAGAGAGGGCTGGAAATGGAGCAAAATAATTTTTAGAAAATTTCTTGCTTTCTGGAATATTTATCTTTTTAAGAAAATTAAAAATAGTAAAATTAACCTGTACTATAATACAAGGTTTGGACACAGTCCAATTCTGTCTGTGTGTCAGATGTAAAGATTTGACCACAAGATGGCTATAGTCAATTTTCTTTGACAGGAGAAAAAAAAAATGATTTATATACCAGGATAATTTAATCTCATTCAAATTATACATATTTAATGAGCCAGTCCAAATCTAGAGGATTCGCAAATGGAAACAACTGTCTATTAGTTTTAATGACACGGTCATGTCTCTGTAAGCTTTAGAACTGTGAACTTAATTGGTCAAAAAGTTGAGGGTAAAAATTAATAAGAATTATTGGGGAAAAAAATGAAAACTTGTAAAATGATAAGTATACGTGGGTTTAAGTAAATACATTTTAAAATAGAGCACATTTGTTACTATAAATTCGAAGTACCCTCTCCATAAAAACTTAGGTCAAAGAGTTGCCTTTACTGGGATAGCAAGAGACAATGTGAATTTGCCTGAAAATGGAGTAGCATTTCAGAGGCAGGACCATTTAGGGTGGGGTTTTTTGGAGTTTAAAGGGTAAGTGGTTGTGTTGGTATTTGAACTTAGAAAATCTGTAGCCCTAAAATGAAGTGTGAATTCAGGAAGTTGGGAGAAAAGGAAGATTATTTTGAACTTAAAATATTGGAGTTGGATATAAAAAAAAGGTTTTTTTATTTAATTGATAAATACATTACAAGATTTCATTAATCTTCTGTGCATGGTCTTAAATATATACATGATGGAGCTTTCTTTTGTTGTTGAAAAAATTTTTGTGCTCTGCAGTGAACATGTGTTTTTACTGAAAGAAAGTTGATTGATGTCATCTAATGGAAGTTGAAGTTCAGTAGGATTGTTACAATATCATGCCTGAAAGGGTAATGTCTTCTGTAAGCTACAACTGAAAATAAAGCCTGAATGTATTATTAATTGAAATGTGTGCCTTCTCTAGACATACTGGAGACAGTGGTTTGAAAATGTAGACTTGTAGTGTATAATATGCATACATATATATATTTTTGGCTTTAAAGTACTCTTTAATCTTTGTACCATTCTTTCATATCTATTCATAAATTTAATATGATAATAATTGTTGTGGTTGGTGAATGCGCACATTTCCAGAATATGAGCATGATTCAGAATTTTTGAAATAAAATGAAAAACAGGTGGCAATGCTTGACAGCAGAGCATTTTTAAGCTTTAATATAAACAGCTCAGAACCAGGAGGTAAATGTATTTTCACTTAATTATTTTTCTACAGCAAAGACTCACAAAATGTGACCTAAAGAACACATCTTCATGATAGCAACTTCTTTTACCTCCAGCTAGTGAATTATATTCAGGCAGCTGTACATGGGAAAGTAACATTGGGACACTAAGCAGTTGGCTTTGTTGCCACAGAGAGATTGCACAGTTTCTTGTGGGAGGAGATGATCTGTGCAATAAATGAATAAGAGAGCAAGAAGCCCTTAAAAGAAGTTGTATAAAAAATAAAGCTTCCAGAGTCCCTGTGCAGTACTGAAAACATGCTAGTTATCATTGACATTATGCTGTATTAAAAACTGTAATATTGAAAATATGGGTGTAGCTGAATATTACTTTTCCACTCTTCTTCAGCTATCCACTGCTGAATTAGATTTCAGATTATTTTTTCTTAAAGCTATTGTGGTATGAGGCATCTTATCAGAGGCTTCATTTATTTATTGTTGCATCTTAACAGATGTTTCAAGGAAGGAAGAAGATTAGGATAAGGCTGAAGATCTTTATATTTAATTTGAACTGGTTCGGTCGAACTCTTAACAGCTATGCTAATGAAAGCTTACTTTCTCCTTAATATCCTTCTCTTTCTTTTTTTGGACTCAATTTTACAAAAGAGTGTTCATACCACTTTGAAAGTAGCAGCAAGTGAAGCAAACGGGAGCTGTTGTTTCACACTGTAGACGGTGCCACCACAGCTTGAGAAGTAGGAATAGTTTGCATAGCCTATAATAGTCTTTGAATTTTACTAATTTCCAATAAAATATCTTGGAAATTTTAATAATTATATGTTACCTATAATTATGGCATTTTTAAGTAAATGTCCGTTAGAGGTTTATGTAAGTTTTTCAGTTTTTCTTCAGAACTCTTATTTCTGGTGTATTTTGAGTCTGGTTTTCTTGTACAGTTACTTCTCCATGCTATCAGATGTCTCATTGACGTAATTCAGTTAATATATTTTACATTTGGGCAAGGCAGGAAATGCAAAGATGCATTTGACACTGAAACTCTGTCTCTTCTGTAGGTATTTGTGAGCATTTAGTACTCCAAGTGGTTTAGAACACCAGTTCCTAAAGAGTTTTTGTTTGCTTTTCCTGCACATATCACCATAATAGTTACATGATATCCCACACATTAGAATGCATGCATCTGAGTAATAATGCATTTTGCATATTATCCCAGCATAAAATCCTCAGTAGCCACAGTAAGTCAGTACTTAGCTGTGTTATCAGGCATATGGAACAGGACTTTTGAATTTCTTAGCTTTTGTAAATATTATTGTATATCTGTTAAGAAATGCCATTTATATCCATGGTTGTCTCTTTTCCTACTAATTTACTTCAGTTATTTTTCAGACAAAATGTTAAAACAGAAGTTTGGTTTTTAACAGCTTAAGGCAAAGTCTTGTGTAGCATTGCTATTGTAGACAGCGATATCCTTCTGCTGTGAGTGTGTTCTGTTTCAAGTTAGGGTCCTGGGTAACCAGGCACCAAGAACTGCTGTGGGTTTCATGTGACTGTGCACATCCTTTCATGTATCCCCAAGAGATCCGTTTCTGGGAAGTGAACCTCTCCTAGGTCCACTGACAAATGACAGGTCTACTGTCATTTCTTCTCCCCACTTATTTGTGCAAAAGGCATGAACAGGAATTTCTAGGAGGTGAAGCACAGATCTCCCTGGTATGTTTTTTAGACTCCTAGAATGTAATTTGATTTTTTGAGACATCTAAATTAACTGAGATCCAAGTAGTCAGATCAAAAAACCTAACCCAGTTTATACTTAAAGAAAACCATACCTAGTCAGCTCATATTGCCTCACAGTCTGAGGATTTCCTTACTGGCATGCTCAGGCACAAGTCATTCTCCTCTGGAGTCCAGTTCCACACCATGTATCACCTGGTCCTTTTTTTATAGATCTACATGCATTAGGTTTTCATTCATTTGATAATTTTCTTCAAGAGGTTGAGAGTTACTTCTTCTCTTACTGGATGCCTCCTTAAATGGCATCGAAGTATGTAGCACTCTGTCACTGCTGCAGTATTGTTAAGACATTTCTCTGACCTTGTGCTGAGCCTCTTGTTATGGGAGATATGTGCAAAGGCAGGAATGTTCCTGTTTTAGTCTTCCCTTGGTGCCTATGGAGGTGATGCTTTACACCTAGCATGAAATCTGCACAGCTTTGTATATCTTCAAGATAGCCCTATTACTTAAGCAGGTGAAAGCAGTTATAGTTGCTTCTTTCTCCTTTTTGATCAGATTTTTTGCATTTCAGGAACACTTTGCTGAGTTTTAGAATGTATTCCTGCCTCCTCTGGCCTGTACACAGCAACAGGTATTTTCACTGAAATTCCAGCACCAGTTGGGTTTTTTTCTGTGGGAAGCAAAAGAAAAACTTACTCAAACTGGCATGACCACTAGTTCAAGTCTTACTTATTATAGAGACTGTCAAATACTTGTATTTTTATGTCTTTTTTCAGATTTAGTGGGGATTCAGGTAAATATCCAGAAATCTTATCTGCTTCCCTCTTCAAGCCTAGATTCTAAAGGATTGCAGGTGATCTAATCCAGTGACCTGAGGCATCCCTCAAAGTCCATTCTATATATCATAAAATAAAGTTCAGGGCAATGACAAAGTTAAGCCTGATATTTCACTCGTACATGGGGGTTGTAATGTGCAAATAATGAGGGACCGGTCCCTTTTTCATATTGGTAAGTTGAACCTGTCTGTGGTACTGCTGCATAAATCATCCGGTGTACATTCTGGAGTTTGTATGTCCTTTTTGCCTCAAAAATGGGGTACCTAGTATGGGTAAGTGCTGAGCATCAGCTGTCTGTATCACATCACATAGACAGCACGGGCATCTGAGGAACTTCAGTTATTAAGTATATCTTAATAATGTAAAGGAGTTTACTTCTATGTTCATTAGAATTTCTTAAAAAATGTTAGATTCATAATTGCATTTGCTTTTCAAACAATTGTGACAACCTGCCCAGAACCGAAGCAGTCCGGACTGCCAATTCTGCTAAGCTGCATGTGGCACCACTGCCTCATCCCTGTAATGCAGATTTCATAGAATCATTTAGTTTAGAAAATACCCTTAAGATCATCAAGTCCAACCATAAACCTACTGCCAACCCCACCACTAATCCATGTCCCCTTTTTATGTTTTGAAGTGCCACGTCTGCACATCTTTTAAGTACCTTCAGGGATGGTAATGCCACTGCTGCCTTGGGCAGCCTGTTCCAATACTTGATAGCCTTTTGGTGAAGAAATTTTTCCTAATATCCAATCTAAACCGCCTGTGGTACATACAACTTGAGGCTGTTTACTTTTGTATTATTGCCTGTTAATTGGGAGAAGAGACTGACCCCCACCTCACTACAGCCTTCTTTCAGGTAGTTATAGAGAGCCATAAGGTCTCCCCTCAGTCTCTTTTTCTCCAGACTGAACGCCCCCAGCTTCCTCAGCTGGTCCTTGTAAGATTTATTCTTGAGACTATTTACCAGCTTTGTTGCCCTTCTTTGGACATGCTCCAGCACCTCAATGTCTGTCTTATAGTGAGGGGTCCAAAACTGAGCACAGTATTCAAAATGAAGCCTCACCAGTGCTGAGTAGAGGACAATCAGTTCCTTAGTCCTGCCTGCCACACTGTTGTGATACAAAGCAGTGTGCTGTTGGTCATCTTGGCCACCTGGGTACACTGCTGGCTCATATTCAGCAGGCTGTTGACCAATACCCCCAAGTATTTTTCTGCTGGGCAGATCCAGACACTCTGCCCGAAGTCTGTAGCATTCATGGGGTTGATGTTGACCCAGGTGCAAGACCTGGCATTTGACCTTGTTGAACCTCATACACGTGGCCCCAGCTGATTGATCCAGATCCTTCCATAGAGCCTTTCTACACTCCCTATTTCTCCATGTTTTTCCATTTTTTAACTTTTTTTCCAGCTTTGGGGCGGGGGGGGAAGGCTTGGTTGGTTTGGGGCCTGTGGGGTTTTTTTGTATCTTGTGTTTCTTGTGGCCAGGCATATTCTAAGCTTATTAGAATTATATTTCTCCTCATTAAGAGGAGCATACCTCTTGCTGCTACATATTCACTGTTAAGAGTTGGAATGTACTAATCGAGAGCCCTAAATTGCTGTTTCCAGTTGGCAGTCTACTTTTGATCTTTCACCAGTTCCAGCTGTATAAATCTGCCTATTGTCAGCCTGTATAGGGGCCAAGGTAGAATGTGATGCTTTTTCTTGTGTATAAGATTCTCATATGGTGCTGAATCAGCTGAAGCTGCTATGCATTGCAATTACGGAATGGTCTTGGTAGCAAGTACTGAATACAGTCTCATATTTCCTGGATACTAACATGCTTCTCACCAGTCTATCACAATTATTGTGTCAAAGCAGTCTTTCTCACAGCCTGTGTAGGATTCGTAAACATGCTAGGATCTGACTGAAGCAGCTTTGTATTGTGTATTATAATTTGTATGCACTTTTACAAACTTACAGTAATTGCTATTGCCTTCATTGAAAAGAGCAAAAAATAAACACGCACAGTAAATCCACTAAATGGGCACTGATCCTACTGGCACTGATCTTTAGTAACTGAATAAAAGCAGATGGTAGCAAGCTGACTAGGCTGACCTGCTTTACCCTTTCATGCAAATATTGCTTATATAAATGGGGGACACAAAAAATGAATAGGCTTGGGCAAGCCACCTAAGGACAGAGACTCCCAATGTACTTAATGCTTACATCAGCCCAAGGGCTGTTTCAACTTAGCTCTTCTGGAGGGAGATGGTTCTCACAAATTAGTGGTTCCACAGCTCTGAGCCCATGGTTTAATAAGAAAGAACTCATATGCATCTAGAAAGTAAGTGTGCTTAGCTGTTCTGTGGCCTGTTTGTTGCTGTGGTAGATCATGGAAAATGATCAGAATAGTCTCTGCTGAACCTACTACTCATTTATATACATAAATTTGAGTCTGAAATCTCTTTGCACATCATCTTCTGTCATAATGTAAAGAGTCATTGGATTTTTATGGCCTTGTACTATGTTAATTTGCATGCCTGTTCATTAGCAATGATGATAAATGAATTTAAATGGAGATTCCTAGTTGTTCTAAATGGTGGGCCTCAGTATATTATTATAGCAAAATGTGTTGTGAAAAATAGCTTTATCCCTCTCTTATTCAGCAGACCATTTAGTTGGAGTTACTACCTCCAGGAGTATGTTATGGTCTCTGCCAGAGATTATGGACTGCAAAGACAATTTCCTGAATACGATATATTTCCACTCCTCAGTCATTATTGTTTTCAGCCTGGCATATCAATGCCAGCTAAGCTGGAATCAGGAATCGTTCCAGCTATCTTATGTAGACCTGCTACTGACTCTCTGTCAGTTCAGTTGACAGATGGACTATAGGACCTTTTAGGATAATTATCCTTCCTTGAATTAACAGTCTTTTAAGTAGGGGTCTTATCTAACATTTCTTTTTTTATTGTGAAAGTTGTGCTGCTTTTAGAGAAGGCATCACTATCAGACCAGGAAGTCTTGATGCATTTGGGTGCTGGCAGCACAGTGTATAGTGACAGGTGAATACAAGGATTATTCAAACACATATTTCAACTTGGAGAAACATATCTAGCACTGTGGTAGGAGAAATGCAGGCTTTCTCTCTTCAGTATGTGCTGTGGTTTTTTTACTTTTCTAGTTGGCACGGAAGGCAGATGTTGCTCTTTATAATTGAGCGGCTTGTGCGACTGAAAGCAACACAAACTGCTTATGCTTTCCCCATGTGTTGGGTTTGGTGCTCCTTGGGCAAAGGCAGCTGAGTTCCCTTCAGCTTTACCTCTTGTTAGGAGCTCTCAATTCAGCTTCTTAAAGCACTACATAAAAATGGGAAGGAGACAGCTGTTTGTGTGGGGAATGGCTGAGTTGAAGAAAAATTACGAAGGACAGGAGCATATATGCTTAGTGGAGGTAGCTAATGTGACTAATGAATAATCCACAGATTCTGACTGTCTGCCCCCAAAACCTCTTCTGGATAGGGGATGGGCAATTTACAACAGCTGTCATTCTCAGCCATTAAACTTTTTAACTCTTTGTAAATTTTTGCACTGCTAGCAGAGATGAGGCATAGCTGTAAAGTTATTAATAAAACCTAACTAGTCAATGAAGAGTTATTTAGATGATTGGTGTCTACAATCAAATTGTAATGTTTTTTTTTAATTTTACTGCTAATTATATTGTGAGAGAGCTTGACTTACCAGCAGTTTTCTGTGTTGAACAGTGTAGCTACCTAAGTATTTTATTTGCTATTTTTTCTAGACACTTTAGGAGTAAACAGATTTTCTACTTTATGTACTGAAGAGACACCAGGTTTTTCCAGCACCAGCTTCTCAATACAGTGATACAAAGACTGCCTTTGTATCATAGGTGCATATAAATATGTTTCCAGCACCCTTGTGATTAATTTAAGACTAGGAACTCAGGAAACTTTCAAGTAAGGCAACAGCATGGAATAAATGTTATGGATGTCTCCCAAATGAAGAATATTATATAAATAATGGTAATGCTACTCTTTAATAACGTGCTGATTTTGAGAAGAGAAGTCTGCCAAAGTAGCTTTCTTCTTAAAAATAGGGTAATGACCAGTGATTGAAGATTAAAGTTGTCATGCATGACCTGTTGTTGCTCACTGCTGAGCTTGCACATGGGACTACCTTTTGTCATAGTGTTGAATAACACGTGCAAATGTAAAACTTGGTTGAAACACTTTTCATCTTCCAGAAGACTAATTTTGAAAGTAAAACGCAGCATACCCTCATATTTTGAAATATCAGTTGCAAATATGCCTTGGTGACTGCATTTGCAAGGAACAGTAGTAAATCATGGAGATGGGGTAAATTTTGTCTGCGGAATACTGTGTTCTGGTTTTTATCACGAATGCTGTTATTCAGGAAAAAAAACCCTACACCTAGAAAAACTTAATTTAGATTTAGAACCTTTGTATCTGTGCTGTCATTCTTCTCTAATCTAATCTTACATTTTGCTTCTAAAGAAGGAAGAACTGGTTTAAGCACAGTTCTAAGTAACCTGAGTGAAAGTTATTGAGTATGATACAAAATTCTGTAAAATGCATTTTTTCCCCAGTGCTTGTCTGCAGGGAGTTAACTGTTTCTTTTTATGTATGGCACAACTTTGACTTTGATTGTCTTCCTTTTTTTTTAATATCAGATAGGCATGTAGTTTCAGTACAAAATAATTCATCAACCATATGTGAACAATGAAAATGTGTATCTCACATTTTCTAGGTCTGATAGAATTACATTTATGTTTTGGGGTCAAACTATGCAATCAGTTAGGCTTAATAAGGGTCAACTTGCACACCTGCATCAAAAGTGAGGTTATTACAGTAAAGTAATAACTCTCAGGATGCCATATCATGGTCTTGTTTTATGCACTGCACATATTGCAAGACTTGGGCACAGCTGTTTTTTTAGGACAGCATAATAGCTGCAATTTCTGGCCTTGTCAGACCAGTAGAAGTAAAGAGTGTGGAATTTGCTGGTAGTTGCTTAATTTCTGGATTTTTTCAGTTTGTTTTTATAATCCTTAAACCGTAATTACAGATCTTGAGAAAGTTGTTTTATTTACTTAACAGCTGCTATTGTACCCTGTTACATAAATCAAAATTACAAATGGGAAATATTTGTACAAATACACTATTAGCTTCTTAAAAGTGCATGTAGTTTATTTCAGTAATTGGACCCACTCCTAGAAACAGGCAAGCAGGGAGATTACACAGGAAATGCTTGTTTCTGAAGATGAAGTTTCCTTCCTGATTAAGCAAGAAGAGAAAAGAAAGGGGGAGCAGTTTCTTGTTGGGAGTCCTGACTTTAACGGAAGCCGGGCAGTCACGCCTCCCCCCACTCCAGCTGGCCTTTACCTGCTGTCCTTTGTGGCAGTGTTCCCTGACAAATGATGCCCCAAACCATTTTTATAAGAGCATTTGGGAGTTCCCTCTATGGATAGACCTGGGATTTAAAGAGATTTTTGCCCTCTCTCATTTGCTTTTATAAATGCAAGGCTACAACAGCCAGTATCTCTGAGGTTAAGGCTTGATAAAGGCTGTTCTTTCCCTAAGATTTGTAATCTTCTAGTCACAGTCTAATGAAGAAACTCAACACAAAATTTCAGCTGTATGTAAAAAATGTATTCTGACCTCAATATATATGCTGTGAAAAATGAGTAATAGCAGCACTGCAGGCTGCACATCTGCTACGATGTGACAACCCACTCCTTCATCAGAGGTTTCAAGAGTTTGTCTGCACATTTGGAAGTAAGCTGGAGAGATGTTTTAGCTCAAACAGAGCACAGCACACAATGGTTTGTTGGAGTGTTGGCTCTGACCTTATGGCAAGAAACTACAGTAGAAACCATATTTCTCCACCTACAATATGTGGTGGTGGTTCTGAATGCAACCAAGGCTGTTTTAGTCTTTTTTTTAAGTCTTTATTTTTAGTCTTTTTTTTTCTTCTTTGAACACCACAGCAGCTAAAAGCTAGAACCACTTAAGGTGAATATAGGGCCTGACTCTGTACTTCATAAAATCAATAGGCCTTTTTTCTTTCTTTAAGAACAAACTTTCCTGTTCTTTCTGTCCAGTGTGAGCTGTTACACAAGAGCCGTATGTTCAATTTTTTAATCCTGCGACTTTTGCCAAGTCTTCATGGAAAGTGAAGCACTTATAAAGGAGACTAGACTTCATGTGTACCCATTATAGGTCTGAGTAATGTGTTTAGGAGATGTTTATGTCATGGAACACTGCTAGCTCAAAAAACAGTGACCTAGACATCAAGCAGTCTCCAGAAGCAGTGAAGCTCAAGGAATGTGTTAAAGCTGATGAGTCCTGGGATGATGTGATTTTATAAGGCATCCAGGACATCTGTATTTTGTAAGCATACTTGCTTGAGTATCTGAGCCTATGTCTGTCTTGCAGAGTGTGCCATCCCACTATTCACACTCATGTAGAGCGCTGCAGTTCAGAGCCTGCCAGAGGGAATATTATGAAGTACTGGAAAAGAAAGTTCAGATGTTTTGAGTCAGAGTGAAACTGCAGAAGGCCCTTAGAAGTCTGACTTATTGTGCAATCTCTGTAAGGAATTTGTAGTGAAAATACATTTGCACGTCTTTTTTTATTTCCTGTAATAAAACAGCAAGAGCAATTAAGATTTTGAACTATAACCTTCTACAAGTTTCTAAAAATGAACAGGTTAGGAACTTTTTGAGTTATGGCTGAAATTTTTTATTGCTTAAAAAAAAGTTTGGTAGTAGCTATTCTAATAGATTTTTAACTGTAGCCCGACAAACAAACTGTTACGTGGTAACATAATTGATGTGAAGTTTTCATCTGAAAAAAGTTAAGTAAGAAACCAAAAGAACTCTTCACAGAACTGGAAGACATCTGTGTTCTGGTAACCTATTATGTGACCTACTGAGCTCTATGCATTTCAAATCAAAAAGAATCAGTAAATATACTGCCATGTGCATGCAAATGTGTCCAATAACACGCTGTGCGCTGTGTATCTGTCATATTATTCTGACACGTTTCAGAAAGTTGTCTGTGGTTTTGGTGTTCTTCAGGAAACATTAGATTAATATAGCTGCCTTTGTCACACAGTTCTTGTTTAGGTAGGTGTGTGAAGGCTGGTGTTACGTAAATTAATTATATTGAAGACTTTGGAGGAAGATGGGACTTGTAAACGAGACCGAAATTAATGAATATAATAATTAGAAATCAAAAGTTTATGTTTAGTCTGAAGAGAAACAATTCCTTAAACCATAACCACATGGCTGTTTCTTGTTTGCATCATCCCTGGTTGACTGTCTTTTGTTAATTCTCTGGGGCAATGGCCTGACTTTGTTGAATGAGCCAATTGTTCTCCTTTGTGTTGCCCATCAAGTAAGTCCCCATCTGGTTTGTATCAGACTGTTTTCACAGCCAGCAACTGCTGCCTTTTCTATATCCTTGACACTTAAGGGCCCCACGCTATCAAAGGATTGCTATGATAGCCTGTCTGGCTGGGCCCATACAGCTGTGCCTTGCAGCTTGAAACTATTACCCAAGTAATGGTAACTTAGAACTTGAACTGGCTCTTATTCCCATTAGTGTCGTGTGTACAGTGAACAGAATACATTTTTGTTGAACTCTGTGTTCAACAAAAAAATTCTTTAAAGCTCTCATTTTATATTATATGATTGGTTAATTTTCATTTTCCAGCGGCTTCCTGTATCTAGAGGCAGTTTTGTGTTCTTCTAAAACATTAATGAGTACAAGTCAGGCAATATTTATTTAAGGCGCTGTTGCTATTACTTTTATGGTTTTATGTTACTACTTTTAAGGTACATTAAAGCACAGTAAGTGAAAATTAAACAAGCAAATTATTCTTAATGAGGGTTTTTCTTAACAGATTTCTTAACATTTTCAGGAAGCTTTCTGAGCATGATAAATTTAGGTTGTATGAATAAAGCTACACCTTGGCTACTATGCTACTTACTTTCTAAGCAGCTATCTAAAAATGGACAGAGCAATGGACAATGAATGTGCATTAACTTGTTTATTTCTTCTCTGAAGGAATTGGGAAGGATTGAATAACTCTGTAACCTGGACAGTAAGACTATATTATGGTTTGCATTGCAGAATCACTGAGAGGCTTCTGGGCATGATCCAGGTACATTTGTTGCCTGACTTCCTACATGGTAGGAAACAGTCCTGTTCCGAGACAACCTTGAAACATGTGTGTTCTCTTCCTCCAAGATTTAAAAAAACCTCAACATTGCATCAAATAACAGTCACATTTAAATATTGTCCTGTATAAAGAAAGCTGATCTTGGAACAATTGTTCTTTTCTGCTCTTATGTAGGCCACATAACTCCCAGTGACAGAATAATGATGAGGGGAAACATATCCCCCAAGTTGTGCATGTATTGAATTTTAAATATATTCTGGATGCAGTTCTTTCATGACATTTAAAAGAGGAAGAGAAAGAAAGTAACAGGTAATGCATTTTAAATTTGTGGTCTTGCGCAAGAAACTGCTAGAATGCAGACTGATTTATCTAATATTTGCAGAGTCAGTGTTCCTGAACCTGGAAGAGCATGTGTGTGTATATATCATGAATGAATTTGCTTCAAGTAAAATACTGGGGAGCCATGAAATTCCATGAGACATATGAGATTTTTTTGCCTTTGTGCTATTCATACTGGTACACACTGGTTGTCAGTGTGGCAGATTAGGGTTGTGTAAATAATTGGGGGTTTGTCATAGTCAGGTATACTGAGCACTTGCAAAAGCTGCTTTCTTAAGGAACTTTCCATAATTGCTTTTCCTATGAACCCTATATAAATTCAGGAGTTGCAGTGTGTACTTTAGAGTGGTGGGCAGATCCAGGTGTCTGTGCTGGTGTTCAGCTGCACAGGTTATGTCCCAGCAGCACACAGCAGCCCACACCTCTGCAAGAAAGTTGCTCTCACATATGCCAACTGAATTTTTGTACATACACACTCCTTTCCAGTGCAGATTTCCCTGTATAGTGGCCACGAATATTTAAATTCAGACAAATGATAAATGAATTTCATTCAGGTGGATTGCTTACAAGCTATATGAATGATGAGTGTGGCCCAAAGCAATGAAGAAGGCTATTGATGAACTGAGTACAACCAGGTTTGACATCAGCACTTTGAACTGGGAAGACTGAATGTCAAAGTGCTGCAATGCTTTCTATAGCTTGGCACTATAGATACCAGAAGGAGTTGTCGCCATCAGTTAAAGCTGTCAGCATCTTCAAAGTTTCAACTCGTGTGTGTGTGTGCACACAGCCTCAGAGGTAAAGAACATCTGCCCAAAAGAGAATCTAATGTAAATGAGTATGTTCCCAGAAGGCATTGCGTGACTGCTGCTTGAAGATTTGTGTAGAGCAGCCCCTGTGTTTCACTGTTGCTGCAGGGGAACCATTGGTAGTGAAATCGTCAATAAGTAGGGTGTTGCTGGAAGCAGTCTGCAATGTTTTCCCCACTGTATAGTGCTTAGCGGAGATGGGGATGTGTGTTATATTAAAATCAGTAATGATTTGCATAACAGAGTTAAGAAGGTGGTGCAATGTGCTGGCTATATAACATAGAGGTAGATCAGTGTGTGCTTTTGCAGTCAGATTCACGCATGTATTCAAAAGAAATTTTGCTTTTACTCTTTCCCGTGTAGCAGGCCAAGGTTCTTGGATTGATGATTTTCTTTTTTGGTTTTGGTATTTTTACAAGGAGGAATGCTTATCTATATTGCACAAAAATTTAAACATTTTAGATTTTAACATTTTTTTAACAAACTTGAAATAACAAAGGTAAAAACATATATTTACTCGCAGAGCTTTCTGAGTCTTTGGTTCCAGGCATTAAATTTTATGGCAGGGTTCCTTGTCAATACACTGGGACTCAAGAGAAGGTTTAGATGCTCTTCAGCAGAATACAGTCTGGACACTTTTGTACTAGCTGTCTACCAACAGATCTTCCACTAAAGACATTTAATGTTTTCCTTATTTTAACATGCTTACTTACATAGATTAGAACAGTATTCTCTCTGAACTAGTAGAAATATCGCTTGCCTCTCTCAAATTCCTAAATTGCTTATTCCTTATGCATTTTTTAAAATTAATTGATATGCACCAATGGCAATTCCTTTAATGGCCATCTTCTGTTGTTTAACAAGTGTCTTTAAAGGAGGTCTTTTTAACAAGTTTGTTGGCATTTATGCTAGAAATGTGCATACAGATGACCTACTGTTTATTGGAATGCATTGATGGAAAATGGTAACTGTATAGGGCTGCTTTTGTTCTGTCTTGTTTTGTTTTTTCCCCGGAGAAATCATGAATCATCTCCTTTTCAAAAGGTCTAATTACAAAAAATAGGTAATTGTGCTGTAGGTATAACCATTTTAATATGCCAGATCTTTGTAATGGTAGTACATTTCCATATAGAGAATCCATTACTTTGGAAGTGAATATCATCAAAATAAATTAATAGGGTCATGTGAATACTTAGAATGTAAAAGTATTCAGAATAGAGCAATACAGGTATTTTGCTTGTAATCTTGTTCTTTGAACATTTCTTTTAGTATATCATATAAATTTTTGTTCTAAGAATACATTTAGTGAACCCGTTATATATGACAAAGAGATTTGCAATGACAAAATTCTGCCCTGCAGTACTTCATGAAGAGCCTGCAGTACAGAAAGTTTTCCGTTTTCTTCCTGATGCCTACCCCCTAGCCTTCATTCAACATTCTGAACCTGTCTGATAAGTAGAGATTGTCATATGTGAGTCCTAAGTGATATGGACAACAACGCTTTAAAGACTGCATCAGGCCAGCATGTTGGAATAACTGTTGGTATTTTAACTGACTGGGCCACATTGATCTGAAGGCAGGAGAAGAGTCCAGACTAAGGCAGACTAATCCTGGCCAATAGGCTAATTTACAGAAGAATATCATTTGCTTAGGGGATCCTCACTTGTTTTAAGCCTGAACTGTAAAGATGTTCCTTTTCAAACCCACTGCAACCCTTTTTTTATGATGAAACATCATTGAATTTGTTCATCCAACTCTAATTAGTTATGTAAATTATTTTAAAATTATTTCTAAATAAAAACAGGCCATGTAACTTTTAAGACTTAAAACGATTATTTTTATTTTTTTTTTACTTTCCGCTCCCCATGTAGGCCATGAATGCTATAATGTCTAGCACTGTGGTACAATGAATTCCCAATATCAGTAATTTGAATTATTCTTCTTTTTTTCAAGTTACTTTGTTTTGCTTCAGATACTGGCATTAAAATGTCTTTTGGATCCCCAGACATGAAGGTACGAAAAGCAGCGCTGAATATATTATACAACCGTACTTTAAAAATCACTTTCCTATTCACTTGCCTGTTAGATTTTGTAGAAAATGAGAAAGACATTGGTATGTAGGTGACATTTAGTTTTACTGAATAAATAAACTATTAATTACACAATTAGGTATGCAGTTTTTAAATTACCACTTGTCAGATTATCCTGATTCCACCAGCTGCTTACCTAAATTGTCTTTTGTGAGATTACTCCTCCCCTGACCCTTTACACAAGATACAAATTTTCCTGGTCTTTTTCAAAGACTCTGGACCAGTAATGAACCAACTCCTTCTCCTTTTTTTTTACTTTGAAATAAAAGCTGCTGCTTCAAGGTTTACTGCAGACCCCTTATCTCATTTCTACTTCAAGAAAATGGTTGCAGTCAAGAAGCAGCAGTGCTTAATACTTATGAAAATACATACTTGTTTCTAGCCAGTTGCACATCAAAAATTAACAAGCATCTGTACTGAAAAAAAATAAATTTACTTTTCATATTTCTTCTTAATAATTATTGTAGTTATTTTGAAAGATCATCATACCTTTTGGAAGTGATTTGCTGGGAAACAATAGCAAGAATTGTGACCAGAGAATGAACTTGTTAGCAGTGAGGTACTCTACAGGGCAAAATGTTCCAGATCTAAAGAAGCAGAGTAGATTTTAGTCACCAAAAGGAAATACTTGATTAGTAAACACTGCAACCTCATTCCCTGGTGGTTTTGAAGCTGCTTTCTGTCTGGCCTTCCCTACTGGATATCTGATTCATTTTATGTATTTCTAGTTTTTGCTACATTTAATGTCGTTATTGATAGGAATACAACATGTTTTGGAAAACCACTGAACATTGAACTCAGGCTTGAGGGGAAAAAATAATTCACAAATATTCTGCTTTGAAAAATTAGTTAGCTGCTTGGCCTGTGTCCCACCCTGCTTTACTGACCTGGGATCTGAAGTTATTTTCTTTTCAGAAATATTTATTGCTAGGATATACACCAGGGTTTAAAGAAACAAACAAGGACAGAAAAGCAGTGTGTGTATGCATGTTTTTCTGTGTGCTTGTATGCAGAGTTTCTGTAAGTACATTATACTATGTGAAGATGGAATTTGCTAAGTATAGGTCAAAACTTGAACAGAACTCATACTATATTTTTCTGTCTCCACTTATGTGGCCCACTTATGGAGGTTTATGAGTTGCCTGAAGCCTTTGATAATGAAACATTTTTCAGCTCAAGTAGGAGATTCATGCTTTTAAATCTAGACATTCTTGGCTTAAGTGAAAGTTTGGATGCCAGTCCATTTCTGTAAAACAACTCAAGTGTTTTAATTATAAATCTATCCCTTTCACATAACTGAGCCGTAGAAATTTGGCCTGTTTGCCTAGAGTTTTTTCTGTTTGTATGAGAACAGCTAAGTTTTTGACTGTTTTTGAGTTATGAGAACAGAACTGTATGCATTTGCAGGCCATCTTGTTCTTGCTTTCTGTATTTCTGTCCCAGTGGTAGGCTGCTGTCTGACCTGCAGCCAGGGGCCCTGTGCTTAGCAAAGCATTTATGCCATGAGAATTGAGTCCCTGTCCTAAAAAGAACACATGCTTAAAGATTTTTGCTTCATTTCTAGCAGAGCTGAGAGGACACTTTCTCCACAATAACATAAATACACATTTGGATTCAAGGTAGAAGCGGGCCAGGGCTAGAAAAGTGGACGAGCTGTCATTTCAAATGCATGGAGAATAATTTTGTCCAAACGACTGGATTACTTGACCAACTGCTGATGGTCATGCTTATTTCTGAGAATTTTGTATTCTTTACCATTGCAAGGCTATGTGACTCGTTCCTTACCATGCTGTCAAGGTTTGCCCTCAGATGGCAACAACCAACCATGTGGCAGCTGCGCTTTCTGGAGCCTCTCCACAGCCGTGAGGGGAGAATGGGGAGAAAAAGGCAAAACTCGTGAATTGAGACAAAGGCAGTTTTTAGTCACTGTTGAGTTTCTACCAGTTAGGGACCCTTTTCACACTTCTTAAAGAGTGTCAGTTTTCTCAGTTTATATGAATGTATTCTATTAGATGGTGACAATGCATTTGGCGAACCAGAGGTCACCTCAAGTCATCCATTCCATTTATTGGATTCTAACAACGAAACCTTTTATAAATACATGTAAGTACATGATTACAAAATTGTACTGTGTATTTCCAGAGCCTCTAAGGAGGGAAAAAAGCTGTGAAGATTTACCTGCCTTCCTGCCCTGCACTGCTTTGTAAATGGAGGAGTTTTCCATTCTGTTTTTATGGCATATCAAAAGATTAAAAGCACCGTTGGATTTTGCATATTTATGGTGGTGAAGAGCTCAGTGTTGGTGTGGAAACTGTCCTAGTATTGGTTATGAGCTGATCTCTGATGGGGGTAAGAAATAAACTGGCATATCACATCATTGAACAAGGAACTGGCAGGGACTATATAAGTGTTATCAGTGATGTACAGCAAAAGGCAGGTACAGACAGAAGTAAATGTGAGCAGGAACACAGGTATTTAAACCTGTCTGTTTGTGTATTTATTCACATACCCATCCCTACATGTATATAGGAATGTGTTGTATGCACTGTGCATGCATGAGGTTAGATTAACCAAGAGGTGATAATGATAAAGCACATGTGAAAGTAACTCAGTAGTTGTATCTTTGAGCCAGTGTAGAGTTTCAGGACTAGTAGGCTTTCTGTCCTGGAAAGTTACAGTCATGGAGCACAATCTCCCATATAGCTGAAATTGGATATCCATATGGTTTTTTACAGTTAAAATTCATAAAAAACAGACCCTGTATTTTCCGTGTGCACCTAACAAAGTCAAAACCTTCAGATTTCTGTTTTTAAGAAAAGGGAAATGATTACTTTGGTTATTTGTAAACTTGTTTTTAATGATATTTAGATAACTTAGGACCAGGTAACTTTTCTGTTGAGCAAGTAGATGGAATTATTTTTTAATATTTCTAGCCTTTTAACATTTTATATCTATCATTAAAAGTATGCAAGATATATTAGAGTATGTGCTAGGGAGAATAGAGACTAATATGAAATTTTCTTTCAGCAACACAGAATCATATACTTAGGAAGTTACTATGGAGCTTTGGGATATGGGAGTATTCCCCCCTCCCTACCATTTTCTTTTCTTTTTTTTTTTTTTGTAACAAACTTGAAAACAGCTGTTGAAACAATGACATCATGGAATGTGACATGACTGGAAATTGCTAAAAAAGTCAAGCTTTGAAAGCCTTAAACTACATAAAGTGTTGGAGAATTGCGTTAGTGTCTAGGATGATTTACAAGGTTTCCTCAGGCATTACACATTCACATCTTTACCAAATAATTGCTTTGCTTTTTTTTAGCTCCCCTTCTGAATAACCTATTTTTATCATGCAAATATGGCTACAGACTAAGCTTGTGGAAGTATTTCTGGAAAAACAAAGCATGCATGTTGCTTGCACATCTTTATGGTGTTACATTAATGTGCTTTTATATTCAGAAGATAGAGGGTTTCTCATTTCTTCTTACTTGGCAACTGCACTTTGTAGAGGGATTCAGGCTGGGGGTAATGAAAGCTGTCCAACTAGTGAGGATAGTCTAGTGAAACTATGTATATTGCTTCTTGCACACTGCATAAACAGTTGTGGTGTGCAGGTGACATGTTGATGTCCTAGGGACACAAACAGTACTCTTGTGCTCTTGCTACCTCTCCAGAGCCCTGCCTTCCTGAGGGGCAGGAGGCTTGGCTGGCACAGGTTGTTCCAAGTACTGGCTTTACTGTCTTTGGCCTCATCTGTGTTTGACTTCCTAAGCTGTTGGCAGCTGTTCTAGCAAGCAAAACACTGGATGAGATTTTGTTTTAGCAGTGGATTTTTGTTGTTTTAACTAGGCATTTGAACTGTGCTTTTTACAAGTCAGATGAAAGCAGATTACTACTACCGTGACATAATAAATAATTAACTGGGATGAAAGAAAGCCTAACTTCTTGGTTTTATTGGGAAAATAACTTTTTAATTATGTAGTCTATCAGAGAGGAAGGAAGAGTTGTTACAGCTTATTGAAATAAGAAAAAGAGATCCTTTGCTGTTGTACAGAGACTCATACATGTTTATTTTGCTTGTAGCTGCTGCACTTAAAATAAATATCCCAAGGACAACTGAAATTTCAAAATGCTCTTTCAAAACTCACAAACCAAAATGTTTTTGTGGATGAATGTTTTACCATTCATCCAATGCCATTTTTCCTGTCCTCCTATATTCTGTGTCTGAAGTCTTGCTCCCCCTGCTCCATGAATTGATTCATCCTGTCTCCTTCCTCTGACTGATATAGTGACTCTTGCTCATGGCCTTTCTCTCTTCCATCTGACTATAGGTTGCTTTCTGCCCCTCCAGTGGTTCCCAGATAGGAGGACTTCTCAGCACTGCAGTGATCTTTCACAGCTGCTCAGCAGCCAATGCTGCTGGAAGCTCTGTGCCACAGCTTCCTTGCAGAGGCCACTGGCACAGCCGGGGCTGTGCTGTGCAGGGTCTTGTCCCTCTCCCAGGACATCCCACATTTTTCAAGGTCAGATCACAAGAATGGGAAATAGCAAGGTGCTGTCTCAGACTTGCTGGAAGATGAACATGGCTTGTAAAGTCCTGCAAGCCACATCTCCAGGCTGGGTGAGGGTGTGTATGTTTTCTATGAAGTCTGTCAGAGCATGAAAGAAGGGAGATAAACAATCGAGGAGTAGCATGAAAGGACCCTTAATGAGCCAGGGGCATGGACTGAGGATAGGGAATAGCTAGAGCAACTTCTCCTCTATGTTTTGGGCAGGTGAAGCATTGATTGTCTGTTTTTCTCTGTAGAACTTGTAGCCAGTTGCTTCAACTTGATACTGCTAATATCTGTGGATCTCATTTGATTTCTGTAGAAAACTCCAGTATACATATTCGAAATTATTCTGGGTTTACTGGAGATTATATATGTATGTGTGTGTCTATGTGTGGTGTATCTGTATCTAAATGCAACTCAGTCTGTATATGCACAGAAATTCACCCCTTTGTTACCTGACAAAAGGGAACTGTGATGCCTAAACCAGCACTCTTTGAAATGCCTCGAAACTGTGGACAGTAAGCCTCTGTGTCTTTGTATTTCCATGGAGTGATGCAATATGGAGATGACTTCAGTGCAGTTTAGTTGTTTGTCATAGACGGTAAATAATGTGTTTTGTTCTGCTTTTTTTTTGTTTGTTTGTTTAGGAGAGGATGCTGCTCCACATTTAAATTCACGTGTTTCCACGGAAAAGGTGTCAGTGGAGCTGCCTTCCATGAACACAGATAATGAAACACAGAGTACGAGTAGTATACGCAGCAATTCAGATTCTTCAGGGACAGATATATTTTAAAGCTTGCAGCTTTTTATGAGAGTCACTGTTTGAAGATTTTCTCAGTAGTACATTTGTCTGCCTACTGTAATAGTTAGAATGTGTCATCAAAATGCTAGTCTTTCAGTACTGTTTATTTTCTGCTATTTTTCTTATAATTTTGTTATGATTAGAAATTTAGGCAATTATTCCATTTGTGAATGTATCGATTATTTTTAAGCAAATAAAATGCAATTCTTCCATAATCATTGTGAGTTTAAATCAGTTAAGACCATTTAAGTATTTATTGCACATACAGGTGAATGTGGAAGTGACTGGTATTTATTAAAATCCATGGCAAAAGTCTGACTCAGTGATGGAAAAAAACCGCTTGGCTCATTATAGTGTCAGTACTGTCAAAATGTTGAGCCAAAGTGAAATATATTTGAAACAAAAGTTTGCAAGAAAAATTGTATCTTCAGAGCTTGTGCATCCTTAGAAGACTGCTATCACAAGACAGTAATACAAAATTATATCTAAACCAGACCATTAGAATTTGTATTGTTACTATGAGGAATTTCAGGTTTTGTTTTGTTTTGTTTGTTTGTTTTTGTTGTGTTTTTTTGTTTGTTTGTTTGTTTTTTTAATTACAGTATTTTTTTAGCACTTTGATGTTTGTTTCCTTAAAGCTATTTTTTTCCATCTTAAAACCACACCTGAATGAGAGATTGTATGCATAGGGTTATTTGTTTACATTTTTTAATGTAGCTTTCTCCTTCTTATGAGCCAAAGCTAGTTGCTGCAGTCTCAACCCTTCAGAAGCAAGAGAATCTTTAGTCTCCCACGGACTGCTCATTTTTTTCTTGTTTCAGTCAGGAAGGACAAGGTAGCCGACCCAGCAGTGGCTGTGGGGGTAAGCAGGATCATCTGCCCCATGCAGTTTTTAAGCAGAATACGAAAAAGGAATTCAGACATGTTCCAGTAGGAAAACTAGGAAGACTCTTCTCCAGACCGCTTTTGGTCTGTTCCTCAACCATTCTGAGCTTGTTATGGTATATCTTTGTGTCGTGGTTTGGCCTCAGACGGCAACAAAGAACCACGTTGGCAGCTCCCTCAGGCAGGACGCGCCCCGCCCCCTCCTGCAGTCGTGAGGAGAATTGGGAGAAGGCGGCAAAACTCGTGAATGAGACAAAGGCAGTTTAACAGAACAGCAAAGTAAACAAGAAAACAACAGTAACACTGACAGAGAAAAATATACGAACACAGTACGATACCATTTCTTGCCCAACTGGACCTGGGATGCCCCGTCCCGTTCCCCCGTGGTCACTTCCCTCCCCTCCCCTTCCCTGGCCAGCAGATCCTGGCTACCCCCTGGGCATGGCTCAGGTGCGATGGAATACCTGTGCCCTTGCTAAATCCTGAGGAGAATGAACCCTATCCCAGCTGGACCAAGGACATTAGCCACCCCTTATTCCATACCATTCCATGCTGTAACGAGTTCTTACAGATTCCAATTAAATGCTATCAATTTCCCCTAACATGTATATGTATATAAATACATGTACATATATATCTATACAGATATAATGTCCTTAGTCTATGGGCATCACTCTAAAATGTCAGTTGAGTTCATTTAATCCATGTCTCTGGAATCCATATGTTAGAACAGTCTCTCAGGGCATCTCCCACTAGACCAGCTTGCCCCCCTGGCCATGGCTTAGGTGGTACTCTCCATCACTGTAACTGTGCCCCTGCTAGATCCTGGGGAAAATTAACCCTATACCCACCAGACACAGGACACTGAAAAAGAAGAGATGCTGTGGCACTTTCAACGACATGGGGCATAAAGGTATCTGTCAAAATCTAGGAAAAATTAATCTTTTTGGTTGACTCTACTTTGTTGCGACACTGCAGCATATAACTTCATTTGCACAGCTTCCCTGCATCACTTAATAACAGGCATTTTGTTGTTGCCAATACTGGGAACCCTGAACAGTTACCATTACTCTTATTTTATGGAGCCTTCACTGATTTCACCTCTCCATAATAGAGAAAGATTAGAAGATGCTCTTGGTTTTAATTTGATCTCATTGACCACAAGGTTCAGTTGATTTGCTGCAGAATCTGCAAGGATAAATGGAAAAAGAGTTTAAACCATAAGGTTGGTAATAGCCAGAGGACTCAAAATTAAAGGGGTCTCTTTAGTGTGTTGTGGAGTTGATTTCTTGCTTGTCTTGATAGACATGTAAATAGGGGATTTTGGTGAGGGGTAAAAGGATGGCAGGCTTGATGCAGAATGATAGAATGGTTAGAGTTGGAAGGGACCTTAAAGATCATCGAGTTCCAACCCCCCTGCCATGGGCAGGGACACCTCCCACCAGACCAGGTTGCTCAAAGCCCCATCCAGCCTGGCCTTGAACACCTCCAGGGATGGGGCTTCCACAATTTCTTGGGCAACCTGTTCCACTGCCTCACCACCCTTACAGTAAAGATTTTTTTCTGGTATCTAATCTAAATCTCCCCTCTTCCAATTTAAAGCCATTACCCCGCGTCCTGTCACTACATTTCCTGACAAAGAGTTCCTCTCCAGCTCTCCTGTAGGCTCCCTTCAGATATTGGAAGGCTGCTATAAGGTCTCTCCAGAGTCTTCTCTTCTCCAGGCTGAACAAGCCTAGCTCCCTCAGCCTGTCTTCATAGGAGAAGAGCTCCATCCCTTTCATCATCTTCATGGCCCTCCACTGGACCCGTTCCAGCAGGTGCATGTTCTTCCTGTATTGAAGACTCCAAAGCTGGACACAGTACTCCAGGTGGGGACTCATGTGAGCAGAGTAGAGAGGTATAATGACCTGCTGGCCACACTTCTTTTGATGCAGCCCAGGATGCGGTTGGTTTTCTGGGCTGCCAGTGCACACTGCCTGCTCATCTACTATTACTCCCAAGTCCTTCTCCTCAGGCTGCTCTCCAGCCATTTACCACCCTACCTGTATTTGTCCTTGGGATTGACAGGTCCTGGGTGCAGGACCCTGCACTTGGCTTGGTTGAACTTCATGCAATTTGCACTAGCCTACCTCTCAAGCCTGTCCAGGTCCCTCTGGATAGCATCCCTTCCCTCCAGTGTGTCCACTGCACCACCAAGCTTGGTGGTGTTGGCAAGCTTGCTGGGGTGCATTCTAATCCACTGTCCATGTCTCCAACAAAGATTTTAAATACATGGTACTGATCCCAGTACCAACCCCTGAGGAATGCCATATGTTACTGGCCGCCACTTGGACATTGAGCTGTTGACCACAACCCTTGGAGTGCAGCCATCCAGCCAGTTCCTTATCCACAGAGTGGTCCATCTATCAAATCTGTGACTTGCCAGTTTTGAGACCAAAATGCAACAGTGTTTCAAAAAAAGTAAAGATACAAATCTTTTTTACAAATCCCAGCATTACTGGGAGCTGGTTCTCGGAGGTGATGCTACAAGCATTGTATCCAGTGGTAAAGCTGCTTCGAGGCGTTCTTACACTGTGGCAAGCTACCAGCATAGATGTATTCATGAGAGCATCTATGAGGTTGTGCTGATGCTGCTGTCTGTGGAATTGCTCTATATATCAGACTATTGACACAATCAATGCTGTAAAAGACAGCACCCTTTTTTAGGAAGGTGAAGCTGATCTTTTATCCAATGTCTATTTGCTACAGCAAGGCATGTAGTTGTTGCACTAGAAGAACTGCCAGGATAACAAAATGCAGCAGGGACAACAAGAGCTTCTTAAACCAGCTCACCTGCAAGAGAAAACCTTCATCAAACTGTGTACCATGCACTGAAATGTCAATCTGCTAGTTTTTTTTTTAAGATGCTAATACATAATTTAGGTCCCCTTTGTTGTAGTGTGTATAGCAAATGAGGTGTGTTGTTCTTGCCCAGAGCTGTAGGCCTGGATCAGGACTGCGCTTTGCTAAACAAACTACACTGATCGAACTGAGCACATGCAGAGAGCTGACAAACTGAGGATGAGGTAGGAGATGTGTATCCTAAGGATGGATACACAGGCAAGGGGACTGCACACTAAAGGACGAGAGAGCACTTGCTGGTGGGAGAGGCAATTGTCTCTTCATACCAGGAGAATAACTGCAAGATTTTACTGTCTGCAGTACTGAGCACCTCACATTTTGCTCTAAATTCTCTTATTTTTCTCTTCTTGTGAACAAAGGCATTGAAGTCAAAGGTGTTGTGATTTTCATTGACTAAATCCTGAAGAAATAAGCTGTTGTTTTTATGAAAAATGTGTCAGAAAATACCCAGTGAAGACCATTTCCAATCAGTTTTGAAAATTTCCCATAGAGTTAAATTCTGTCCCAACTCAACATGTCTGAAGGATCTTTTTGGAAGCTTCTGAGTGAGTGGCACTGTACTAGAACGATCTGCTGCTGTTGAGGATTATACTATGGCAGTAGGATGTGCTAATTTTACATCCCCACTGCAACTCCACTGTTTCCATTCAAAAAAGAATTTTGGAGAGCTGATAAAAGTGCAAACTATTTGCTTTTCCTTCTCCAAAGCTTCCCCAAAATGAAGTACCCTATCACATAAACAAAAGGGGACCTCTGTAAATCTGGTACCATATGTATTACAAGCTTTTATATTCCTAGGAAAGTAAAGTCTGCAGGGAGAAGAGCTGGGGGAGGGTGAAGTTGCGTTGCTTTTAATCAGAGCCTCTGTTTTTCCTTTGAAATAGGAAAAAAAAGTATCTTCTAGAAATTTATCTATTTCTTACTTTTTGATTCAGTCTTGTATTTCAGATTCCTGTAAATAGTTTTCAGGAGTTAAAAATGGTAAGCCCATGTTCCGTAAACACAGCCAAGCTGTGATAAGGAATTTGTCTGCATCTCCAAGTTCCATTTTGTTTCCACATCTTTTTAGGATTGAAAATGCACATTTCTCATGAGCACAGAGAACTGAAACAGCATGATTTACAAGCTTGCTAAATGGATTTCTTCCAAGCAAGTCACTGGGGCATGTCATCAAAGCTTAACAGCATCAAAAAGAATTCCATCCAGGAAAAGTATTAAAAACTCACCACTGTACAGCTATATTTTTCAGTTAATTCTCGGAAGCAGAGAGGTGGGGGCTAGGAGAGTGTTACTGGATTTCAGGATTGTAGTGTGGAAACCAAAACCTTGGTTTTATGTTTTGGTTCAACTGAATTCCTGGTGAAGCTTGCTCATGTATTACATTAGGAAAGCACTTGAGTTAATGGATTGGACTTGCAGTATAAGAAAGTGCAAAACTGAAATGTCAGAAGTGTTTATATTTGCAGTGTATCTTTGTCTAACTAAGTAAAATCTGGCACTTAGATGTGAGGGGCTGAAAACTGAGGTTTGTTTTTTATTTTCTCCTCCCCTCGCTCACTGAAGAAAAAAGAGAGATGTTGTATGGTGAGGATAGTAGCAATAAAGAGAACGGGTGGATCTGCAGTTCCTGGCACAGGCAGAGCACACCTGCTTCCAGGTCAGCACAGGCTTTTGTGACAGGACTCTGGCCATAAGCAGGTAGGTGTTTTGTCTGATGCCAGTGTCACCCTTCCCTTGTTCTGATGAGTTATCTTGGTTTTTCACTACAGGAAGCAGAAAATTTCATGTGCATGCTTAATCTTATCTGAATTGTGGGTAAGTGGATAAAAATTTTCTGTTATTTCTATTCACCTTAATAGCTCAGAAATGGAAGTTGCTAAAATTAGCTCACAAAAACATATGCTAACCTTGCAAGTTGCTTTACAAATCACTCCAGGCTGTTGTTTCTGTCCTGACTAGGTAAAGATATATGTGCCAACCTCCTCCATGTGAATTAAGAATTTAAATTACATGTGTAGAAATTGCTGGATCCCAGTCTGAACTGCAGCCATTTAAGAGCTGGAACCCTGCAGCTGTTATTAGCTCATTGTTAACACTTGACACAAGAGTTTAAGGCAGAAAAGCAAGAGAATTGTATCCTACAGAACTGATACTACATGAGAAGTTCATCCTTTCTACAGGTGTCGCAGCAGTGTTTTGCATGTGTATCGTGATTTCAGCCAAAATTTCCAAAACCAGACTGATAGATGGCCCTTCCTGCCCCAAAAAAAGAAAGGGAGATGAAGAGGATAAAGAGATTTATGAGTTTAGAATGAACTAAACTACTTTAATGAAGTATTGATATTAAAATTAAAACAAAAACAAAAACAAAAACAAAAGGAAGAAAATAACAAAATAGATACAATACATACAAAACCATATGAAGCTCCCAGGATGACAATCACATCACCAGCAGGCATCAGGAAAAGTCCCAGACTGGACTCAGTGGTCGACAAGAGCTGGATTCCAGGTCTGGAGTCAGGAATGCTCGGATCAGGATCATAGGCAGACAAACAGGTCCTCCTCAGACATCAGCCATTGAAGAAAAAGAGTTGACCCTTTGATCCCTCAGCTTTTATACCGAGCATGATGCAGATGGGATGGAATACCCCAGTTGGTCAGTTTTGGGTCCCCTGTCCTGTCTGCTACTCCCTACAGATGTGACCCCTCTATGCTATTCCGCTTCCGACCCTCCAACGGGGCAAATAACAAAATTAGCTGACCTTGGTTGTTATAGCAATAAGTATAAGCAAGGGCCTCTCTGCACCATTCCTTGGGATAATCAGGTCTTATCACTGTGAGGGTGAACAGTTTCAGACTTTAGTTAGTTAGTTAGAAGAGGTCCAGCTAAAGAAGTAAAATTGTAAAAGAGAAAATTGGTTTGTTTTACCTCAAACCAGGACAATGTGGGACTGTCAGCTCTTGTATAAGCATTGTGATATTTATACTGGTTGTCAGGTGTGTTCCTATGGATCTCTCTTTTTTCTCCCCCCCCTCTGCTGCACTCCTGATTTAGATACATATCTTTAAAAGTCTTCTTTAAAATACTCATATTGTAGTTGTTTGTTGAGGTAATGCTAAGCCAGAAGGAATTCTGGCAGTTTCTTTCCAGAGGGCACACATCTTCCCTAGTCTTGACTTTGTCTCTAACATACTTACAGAAGCTTTTCTTGTTTTCCTTGATATCCCTGGCCAGATTTAATTCTGTCTAGGCTTTAGCTTGCCTAAACTGGTACCTGGCCACTTGGACAGTTTCTCTGTATTCCTCCTGATTTACCCGTCCTTGCTTCCATCTTCTGTAGGCTTCCTTTTTGCTTTTGAGCTTATCCAGGAGCTCTTTCCTTATCCATGCAGGCTTCCTGGCTTTTTTTGCCTGACCTTATTTCTTGCAATGCACCTCTCCTGAGCTTGAAGGAAGGGACCCTTGAATATTAACCAACTTTCTTGGGCCCCTTTCCCCGACAGTACTCTTTCCCATGTTACCCTGCCAAGCAGGTCCCTCAAGAAGACAAAGTCAGCTCTTCTGAAGTCCAGGGTAGTGAGCTTGCTGCATATCCCCTTCATTCCCCTAAGGATCTTGAATTCTACCACCTTGCGATCACTGCAGCCAAGACTACCCCTGGGATATTGGTGGGGTTCTTCTGTGCTCTACTGTCTCAGCACACTGATTTCTTATTGTCAGCTGAAAAAAAAATCTCCCCCAGATGCTGCCTGTTCCTTAATATATGTACAATTGTACTTAACCTCTATCCTGTTATCACCTGGATAACCAACTGTTTGATCAACCATGTAAAAAGTCTTGCCACTAAAATGATGACTTAGAGCTTATTTTTAATGGGTTCTGGAAGCTGATTGTTACGGTGACTGGGGATTTTGCTGGATGAGTGGCATCCTGTCATTTTTCCCCTGCTTTTTTTTTATTCTTACAGTCTTATATTTTTTTTTAATCTTAATTGCTTAGTCCTCACAACCGACACTCGATCTTTTCAGAAAATCAGAGTCTTGAACTTCATCCCAGGATATTGAGAAAATATTGCATCTCACTGACATCTTCCAGCCACTCTGATCTACAGGAACAAACCCTATATCTCCCTGCCTGATGTTGTTGGAACTTCCACAGGAATTATCTAAAGAGAGTGCACATGATCCATTTCTGTCAACCCCCCTACAAATGGGAAAACATAAATCTTGAGTCCCTACAAATAAACACAACTGGCAAGATGTTATTTTTCTCTGTCTGAGGGAACATCAGTTCTTTCATCTGCCGCTTCCTAGAAGCATGCCTGTTCAGAGAAAGTACAACCATTACCATGTATACACAATGTTCTTCTGCCACTTCTCCTTGCATGCTATAACGGAAACCCTGCACTAGAAGGAAGCATTGAAAGAAATGCAGCCAAGTGAGTACCTGTTACTGTTTTCACTTCTTCAACTTGGCTTTGAAACCAGACGGCATTCCTGCTTGTAAGGAAAGGAACAGCCAGCTAAGAAAGGGAAAATACTGACCATGCAATCCCACTGCAGCTTAATTTTCAGACTTGTGACTTTTCTTCAAGCATTGTTATAATTGTGGAAGTACTGGGAAATCTTTAATTCTGAAATTAGTCTTTGTAAACTGAAGAAAGGGTGAGCTCTTGCAGTAACAAAAACAATTCCGAGCTAAACATTTTTAAATGCTTCAGAAACTTCAGATGTTTTTACAGTTGAACCTCATATGGAGTTCATTTTAAAATAATCATGTTTACATGGAGGTGACTTAGAATGCTGAGTTCTACCAATGCATAACTGTAGTTAAAAGTACACAGCCAAGAATTATAACCCTGGTAATTTAGCCCCTGAATGTGCACTCCCAGGTATATGCAAGAACACAGAGGCCAGTCTGGAGAGGTGGTGGAGAGCAAAAATCACTTTAATCACTGATAAGCCTTTTAGGAATATTCCAGGGGAAATAAATTATGTGTCCATGCTTTGCCTTCCATTACAAAACAACTATTTCTGTGGATGCAAAAGGTAAGCCTATATAGAGGTCCTATTGCTGTGTCTCTGCTGAAGTTGGGATTCAGTTTGCTGGTCAACAATGATGTCCACATCTCTGGTAGCTCTCTGCACCTTCTTACGTTTTTGGAAAAGGATGCAAGTCATCTCTGTTCTGGGAGATGCCTCCTTTAGGGTCAGGTGAGTCTTTCCCTTCTGAGTCCCTGAATGATAGAGATGGGAGGGTGGTCCAGATGAAGCTACCGCAAAGGTCATTTTCCAATAACACTACTGGCCTGAGAGCCTCCAAGTGAGTAGATGTCATATTCTAACCTTTCTTTGAGGAGTGTTGACTGCTATTTGGAGTTAGCAGTGACCTGAATGGGTCCCTGCAAATGTTTCACTGTTCCACCCCTGTCCTTCAGTTCAGCCACTTCTATTTTAAGGGCTGTCTGTTTGACACTAACATGTACTTATGAAAGGAGTTTTGCCTATGATATGCCTGTATAATACCTGGGAATGTCTCCTGTGCATTGGTGTTGTGTGGTCCTTCCAGGAGCCTGAGAAAGCGTTTCTCATGCTAAAATTTTGAGTGGCAGGATTACTTCCCAGCTAAGGTCTGTGGGCAACTGCAGAGAGCAAAGCTTTTTGGGTTTGCTTTGATGGCCAAAAATGCAGTTGTCTTGAGTGTTGGCTGATATCGATGTGCGGAAATAGACTCCACAACCTGGAAAGTTGCAAAGTAGGTCTTTTTATTCAGCACTGGGCAGCACAGGGGGTCTCCCCACCACAAACATGCTACCCCTGGCACGGCAAATTGCTCTTCATTTATATAGCACTGATACACATATTCATTATGCCTATACATATCATAACCTGTCCCCACTTCGTATTAAAATTAGACTCCTCCCAACTGTGCTTGTGTAGTGTCTCCTGGTAGTGGTCGCCAAGATTCATGAAGAGGAAGGCTGTATGTCTTCTTCACAGCTGCACTTTTCACCTCCTGCTCTGGCACAGGCCCAGCTCCTGTTTGTTCTCTTTCCCAGCCACAATGGCAGGTGCAGCTGGATCCTCCTTATCAAACCCTGTCTGCTCTCAGGGCTGGGGAGTTGGTTCTGCATCCTGGGATGTTCTCCTTGTTCCCCATTATCTCAGGGCTTCGGCTAATCTCAACCTTTAGTTGTTTTTCAGTTTTGCTTAAGTGGCGGCCTCTAACAGCTGCGTCCTCTTATCCAAAGAATTATTTCTAAAAGCTTATATACTTTCTTTTAAGTATAAGGCAACAATATTATTTTAATTACTATCCCCCTTTCAATATGAGAAGGAGCTTTATTTCAAGCAGCCTCTGCTGTTTTCAGTTAATTGAAGCTCATGGTTGTTGCAAATCCTCTGCTGACCCTCAGCTTCTCTATTATGTCCATCTGCTGCTATTGAGCTGTTACTGGAGATGCTTTTCTTGCCTGGGCTCTCAGCCTGCTCCTGCTCAGCCTTGTCTTGGCAGACTTGACCTGTCCTTGCCAGGCTGCCTGGCAGCAGGGACATGTGGCCTGGCAGCTGCTCCATGCTGGAAACTTGGGTTTTGCCATCCTCCTTGTTACTGCACCCAGTGCTGGCTAGGAAATGTGTGCTACGGCTCTGCTCAACAACCCACATGGTGATATGCATGCATCCCAAAGAGAAAGGCAGATACAGGGGAAAAAGGGAGAAAACAAGAAGCAGAGTTAGAAATTATACTGATGAAGGTGCAAAGCAGAGATAGAAGCAGGGAATGTGTCTCGGCAGCAGACTGGCTCTGTGCTGGGTTCTCACTTGGTCTAGATATGTATGACCATGAGATCAATTTCTTGGAGTGGAACTAGGCTAGATGGATCTCAGTGAGGTCAAAGGGAGATAATTTTATTACAGCAGCCTGCAAGTTCATTTTTTTGTGAGTTCCTTTATTGTTTCTGATCCCCTGTTAGATGGGCATCAAATTCTTAGCTGATACAAATCTGCATGTACCTCCATTCACTTTTATGGCACTACAGCAATTTACTGAATCTACTGGGTCTGTGTTAGCACCCCACACAGATTGTTTCCAAGCTGTTATCTGCAGACAACTGAAGTCACGGCCATGGGTTCAAGGCCATCAGCTGGGCGTTTGCAATATTCTTCAGACCATCTTCCATCTTAGTAATGCTTAGACTGCCTTGTATTCCATAATAAATTTCATGTGTTGACATGTTGACAGCAGTCTGTGATCCAAAAGCTACAGACCGCCACTGCTCTAAACATTCCTCACTAGTTCAGTTGCTTTTAATTTGTGTAAGTGCTGTGAGTGCTGTGATGAGGGATCTGCTGGAACAGATAGAAGCAGGGAATCTGTTCCTGAACAGTGCTGTGCAGGAACGTAACTTCTAAACAGAAATAAGCCGGTTTGATCAGGATATGAGGGAACATCACAAAACTGAGAAAATTACTGCCATGACAGCTGTAAAACCAAAAACCTCTTGGAAATGCAGCCTGGGAACACTGCTCTTAAACAGAAGCAGAGGAAAAACTGATTTAGGTTTCTAGGCAGGATGCTGTGTCATGGCTAAGCCTTTACTGGCATTGAAACATTCCTTCCCAGTTCCTGTCTGCAAGAGCATTTTTTAGGCTGTGAAGTAGCTTTAGAAGGCCAGTTCTCACACAAGGTAATTAGCTGGAAATTCGGATAATTTTCAGCACATCTGAGATAGTTGTCACAGATTTTATTTTTCCTGTGCTGGTGACTACCATCAGAAACACAACTCAAAATTAGATGGATGCAGTACAGCCGTGGCACTTCATCTATTGTTTTTACTGCTATTTCTGTATCTTGCTAGGTATCTTTGTTAGGGAGAAGTTTGTTCTGTTGGGTTGTTTCTTTTTTAAGAGGTATGTGGTGTGATGGGAATTTTTAGTTGTGATATTTAACTTTTGCATGGCAAATGAAACATCTGAAGAAAAAATTGCTCAGAAATTGAGTAGTTTAAAGGGTGCAAAGCTGAACTCTTGCAGCAAAGACTAAATAAGAATAAAGGTAAGGCATACAGTTCTGATGCAGTTCAAGTGCCCAACTGAATGTTGTTTTACCCTGACTTTGTCCCTGGAAATATTTGAATTTTTTGGACCAACACAGTATCTACACAAAATGGAAGATAGTAATGTGCAAAGGTTCTGAGCAATTTGACAGAAGCTCTGAAAGGAGTAGGGCCAGGGACAAGCTTAGAAATGTGAAAGTATTTTTGATTACAGCACCCAAGCCTCAATTTCACAAGATATTTAAAACACATGCCTACATTTAAGCATATAAATACTTGTACTGGCTTCAATGAACCCCTTCTCTTGGATAGATTTAGGCATAGGCTCAGATGTCTCACTGAATGAAAAATGCAGGACTCTGTGTATGTCCTACTCAGAGCCCAAATAGTAACAACTCTGACTAAATCCCAGTTGAGTATGTAAAGCAGATGAGTGCAAAGAACACTGTGATAAATCCTCAAACAGTTCTTAAATCTTACTGATCTTTAATCTGATAACTTTTCCTCCCCCAGACAAACTGATGGGTGTAGTATTTCAGCTCTCAGATTGCATGCTGGTATGCATAGATGTATTACATGCTACATCTTAGGGCAGTGACAGTATGCAGAAAATAGGAATTGGGTTATTAAATTACAAATAGATGGGGTTTAATCTGTCTTTCATTAAGACTATTAACTAACAGGGCTTTCTTGCTCAGGCAGGAAATGCTTCTTCAGAGGTGCTGCTGCTGCTCTTGCTCTGGAGCATCATCTATTCCTGATGCTCACAGGGGAGATGAAATGAAATAATTTCTCCTGCCACTCCCCATCCTCTGCTACATCCCAGCTGAGGGATTTGCTCCAGATGACAGCAGTGGGTGGGAGCACTCTGTGCCGGTGGCTGTGCTCCATTCCCTGTGCACCCCTTAGGGGTGATGTCTGGAGGATGAACATGCTAAACCCTCACCACCATCCACCCCTGCTGAGCTGAGGCTGCTAAAAGACCTCCTGCTTCTATCTCCTTGCCAGCATCATCTGGTACTTCTCTGCATCCTTCAGGCATCTCTGAAGGTAATAGGGAATGATTGAAAAATTCCTAGGTTTGTGCTTTCTCAGAGGATTGAGCAACCCATCCTGTTTCCTGCCCAATGCAACCATGGCTCCCCTGTTGCCTGCTGAACCAGCACCATGTGAGTCTGTGCTACCACATATCACCCTGCAAGACCGGGCTGGCGGCCAGCCTGGCTCCAAACCTCAACAGGAATATCATTCTCCACTTAGGAATATCCTTCTCCATTTGAAAACAACTTTTAAAAATAGTATTATGAATTTCAGAGCTCCTAATCAAAGGTACTGGGGAAGTAATGGATCAGGTTGGCAGATGAATCACTGGCATCCTGTCAAGAGGTACAGCAACTCTGTGAGCTGATAGCTATCTGGGGAAGACGCAAGTGCTCAGCTGGGGTGTGGCCTGGAGTTTCTGAAAGCGAGAAGAGGGGTTGAAAAATGAACTCATCTATTGATTTCAGCTAGGAGAGGCCAAGGACAAGCAGGGGGCTGCCGATGTTTACAACTTGTCAGGTCCAGCATGGGAGAGGCAAGGAACCCACTCATCCCTGATGCAGATGAGAGGCATCTGGCCGTGAAAACAGTCAGAGGGGACCATTAGGGTACCTTTAAACAAAGCAGGTGACCAGATGTGACAATCTCCCTGCTGGTCGGAGAACTGGGGATCTCCTGTAGACTATTCTTTATTGAGTGCTGAAGCCAGTGCTGTATTACCATTACCTGTTGGCCCAGATACCTGTGGAATAATAAATACTGGCACTCCCAAGGCTGTGGTTAGGTGACCAGTGCAGCCTGTTTTACCACCGCTTGCCATCATCTCTGCCCTCCCGTGCTGGTGCTCCCTGGGCCATTTGCCCAACATTGGGGTCCTCAGACTGGCCCAAACCTTCCTTCACACTGGTTCGGGGTCTTGTGTTCCTGCATCACCTCAGGCTGTTTTTGACTGCTCTGTCCCCAGCAGACCAGGGCTGCAGGTAGCTAGTGCATCACGGCTTCCTTCAAATCTCAAATATCCTCATTTTTGAGGATGATAGGTATAAAGACAGCAGCACCAGGAGGAGTCTCAAAGCCTGTTCTTCAGTGAGGTGCATTAAGTCACCAGTATTATGTTTGCTCTTACAGATGAAGACTGGCTGTGATACCAAAAGATGAAATAAAATAATCTAATTTTTGCTACCTGGCTTGATGCTCTTACTGAGAGGAGAGGTTTCTCATGTGCTTATGGAGCTGCGGAGCCACCAGCTTCATGCAGCAGCAGAGCCTGTTCACGATGTCTTCTCTTTATGAAGAGGATTTCCGAAGAGCCATGACACCTGCAGCCAAAAAAGCACTGATACAGAAGCTTCATGTAAAAGCTGATTTCATTTGGTTACAAGTTAATAAAAGTAAAACAGAGCTGCTGCTTGGGACATGTCCTGGTTTGGGGCAAAACAAACCAATTTTCTGTTCAGTAGTTTTACTTTTTTAGCTGGGCCTCTTCTAACTAACTAAAGTCTGAAACTAACAGCACATTGTTCAGAGAGTGTTTCGTCTCACGGTGATAAGACCTGATTATACCAAGGGATGGTATGCAGAGAGGCCCTTGCTTATACTTACTGCTAGAACAACCAAGGTCAGGTAATTTTGTCAGGTGACCTAAAACTGGCCAATTAGGGTATTCCATCCCATCCGCATCATGCTCAGTAAAAAAAGCTGAGGGATCAAGGGGTTGTTAGTTTTTTCTTCCTTCAATGGCCGACGTCTGAGGAGGACCCTGTCTGTTCGTCTGCCTTTGATCCTGATCCGGAATCCAGCTCCTGCCGGTCACCGAGTCCAGCCTGGGATGTTCACTGGTGTTGCTGGTGACGTGATCATCATCCCGGGAGCCTGATACGGTTTTGTATAGACTGTATACTTTTTTTTTTCTTTATCCTTTCTTTTATATTCTTTTTTAATTTTTCTTTTTATTGTTTATTATATTATTGTTATTGATATTTCATTAAAGTAGTTTAGTTTTTATCTAAACTCCTGAATCTCTTAATCCTTTCCTCTCCTCTCTTTTCCTTATTGGGGGGGGGAGGAGGGGTCATCATCTGTCCAATTGGTCAAAACCATGACAGGACATGAGACGTTGAATTCCCTGTGTAGAAGCTCATGAATGGAACTAAATTCTCTGCTTGGAAGACATCCCTGCAGCTGGGGTGACAGCTGCTACTAGCACATTCATAGTTTTGTGTAGGTCTTTTACAAGATATTGCAAGAAAGCTCACTCCACTGTCTGCCATACCATACAAGTACCTTCCACATACCATGATGATTTGGGTGCTTTAATTTTTGTGTTGTGTTCCTCACCGCACAGCAAGGAGGTAAGGTCAGCCTTGATTCCAGCCATATTTTCTAAAGTGCTGCTTTTGACTTAGGTGGTTCATCATTTCTAGAGCTCTCACTAACTTGCTGGGCTGGGGGCTGCTCACATATCCCTACAGATCTGCTCACAGGTCCAGCTGAGTTCATTTGGCTGCTCTGGCTATTTCATCAATCTCCACATTAATCTGCTTGCAGACTCCTCTTTCAGCTAATTTGCAACTTCTCAGCAGCTTTGCCTGGAGCAGGAATGTATTTTCATCTTTCTGCTGAGTTTACACAAGGTGAATTTAGAGAGCTGTCAATGCCTCAGAACTTTCCAGGCTGCAGCAGCGGCATTGCCACCTTTCAGTGAAAATCCAAGGCTGAATCGTTTTTCTCGTTTTGCTAATTTGTGCAGCACCATGGTTGGCATTTATTGTTTTTGTGCTGGTCCTTGATATCTAGTTCTCTCTGTTATATTATACTGCTCCCACAAAACATGGGAATATCACGCTTTTCTTGGATTATGCAGACAACTCGGGAAGGGGGTGAGTTTAATCGGATTTCCCACCTTCAGGAGCTGGGAAACTGTTGCCTGCCTTCTGTTAAGCATGTGACCTACTGTATAAATCATATTTATTGTGTTCACTTCTCCAAAGAGAAAAGAAGAAAGCAAAGAACTTCTGCCTCCACCACGCTTTTGTGCCTCAATCCAGGCACTTTGTTCCTTCCCAGAGAGTCACTTGAACAGGGTTGTCTTCTGCCAATCCAGTCCTTGGTTTTGAACAAAGAAAGCCCAGGTTTTCCAAAATGCATGGTTTTCAGCAGTTGTGAGGCTATAAGAAATGACAAGAAAAATGCTGGGAGAAATTTTACACTATGTCTGATGACACACCTGTGACCGGTGATGGAAAAATGAACTTCAGCTGCTCTTCTGAAGCTTTCACCAGTGGTTGACTTCTGGCAAAGTTTACTGTCAATCAGGCCAGTGGCAGTGGTAGTGCAGCCACACCTGGACACATGACCCTATTTCCCCCCCTCA
>VZTM01007497.1:65880-91164 GCA_013400555.1 Jacana jacana
CCCCCACCCCCACCCCCAATCCTTTGCAGAATCGGAACAAACTATTGTTATTTTTCTTTGTAAGTCTTCAATTTACTCTTGGCAAATGTGGGCCAGCAAAAGAAAAAGAAAATGATGGGTACATACGTGGAGGTGATGGAGCAATTGACTGTATGCTTGTGCTTCTTGCTAAATTGAGCCTTTTGAAGCTGTCCTTGAGTGAAAGTCAGCATACAGCAGATCCTTTGCAGGAAGGAAGGTGGGGCCTGCATGGCCATAGCAGGAGCATTGTGGTGATTTGGGGTGGGTGAAGGTGAGAATGATGGAGCTGAGCTTCCTTCTTTTGGCATTTACCCCAGGATCACCTGCCCTGAGTTCATCAGGAAAGCCATTGCCTTTCTTACCCATTTGATTCCTCTGTGCTTTACAGCCAATGTTTTTTCTCCACATGCAACTGTAAAAAGTGTAGTTTAACAACATTTTATGCAGCCACATTCTAATTAAGAGACAAACCTCAAATAAATTGCTTTTCAAGGGACCTACCCCAAGTGCAGATTGAGGGAATTTGCTGTACAGCAGCCAAAACTCTTAAAAATATTTGGTTTACAGTGCAGCAATTTCAGCACATGGGAATGGGCTATTCCAGCTCATGGAAATTGGCTATTCCCCACTGAACAGTGCATTGCTGAGGACAGAAAAAAGACTTAAACAAGTACAAAAACCACCTTTAGCTCAAGGACTCAGTGGATGACCGTGCTGGGAAAGTGAAGCATCAGCAAGAAAAGCTGCTCCTTGATGGTCTGCTTGGACTTTGGCATTTTGGAGACCCAGCCACCCTGCAGGATTCATCTAATGCACTCAGTCCTTATCCTGGCTGATCCTAAAGACATTATGACACTTGCTCCCTCCTTGGTGACTTTCCAGGTTTCATATATTGTAAAACCAGCAAGAAATAGGGTAGCACCCCAGAAATAACATCTGAAAAAATGTGTGTTGTGGTTTAGCCTCAGACGGCAACAAAGAACCACGTGGCAGCCACTCTCTCTTGAGGCCATCCACAGCTGGGAGGGCAAAATTGGAAGAAAAAGGCAAAACTCGTGGGTTGGGACAAAGGCAGTTTAACAGAACAACAAAACAGTAACAATAACGTGGATAAAGAAGTAAAAAAGCGTGATTATGATACCGACCACTCACCAACTGCACCTGGGACCATCTCTGACAGACCAGACAGCACCTGACCAGCTCCCACTATCCCCTGGGCATGGCTCACATGGGATGGAATACCTGTGTTCCTGCAGGAGCCAGGGGAGAATTAACCCTGTCCCTCCCTGTCCCTCCAGAATGATATGTAAGACCCGGATAAGAAAATCCCTATGTAAAGACAGAATTGCTTGCGCTTCTGATTTGTTTCTGGCATTGCAGGTGTTGGAGCTAATGGTGGTTTTCACCCTACAAAGATTTGCTCTGTTTTGATAATGAGAGCTAGGGTGATGTGATCTGAAACCAGAAGACAGTGCTTTAGAGCTGTGCTAAATACAGTGACTAAGTAACACAACATCTTTGATGGCACCAAGTGACTCAGTATGTTCTTTGTGGCCAGCAGCTGGTGGGGCCCGGTGACAATATGGTCCCGGGTTGGGGCACTTCATTATGGCATGGTAGCACCTAAGCCACTTAGGTTTGAAGGGTTCTGTGAATGTTCTGAGCCCTTTACTCCAATGCTATCCCAGATTTTAACATTTTAGAATATTGGTGTTTAGCATGGTGCAGCATCTTGCTAAGCTTTTTCTTAGCTTAAATCACCCATCCACCTCCATGGCAGAACTTTCTCACTCTCAGGACAGAGATGCTGGGCTCCACCTTTGTACTATTCATAAAGTAAGATCTAAACCCCAGTGCTCCAGTTTTGGCCTCTTCCCAAACTCTGCCCATTCACAGATGGGTTGCTATGTTGTTCTCCATATAAAATGCTTGTACCAAGATCCTGTGTCAGGGTGAGCAGGGCTTTCAGGACTGTGATGCTGCAGCAGAGAACCCGCTTCCAGCAAACAGGGAAGTTTTACAAGGTAGTGGAGCAAACCTGACCTTGAAATACCTTCCAATTCAGGGCAAGGGAGGGAGAAGCTTGAGGCGGGGTGTGATGTAGGACCATGCCCTTGGATACCCATGGCTTAGGGAGTCTCAGGGCACCAACTATCTGTAGATACACATATAAATGCTTACATACATATATTTGTGTATGTGTGTATTACATACCGAATCTGTCTGCAGGCAGCTGCTGAAATGGGCAGTTCATCTCTCTCCTGGCTGGGGGATATTAGCCAGACTGCTGACAAAAGATACAGACATTGAAGTCAACTAAGAAAATTAAGGGTTAAAAATAGCACTGATGTGCAGCTGGAGATGTAGGGGCATGAATTGTTCCTCTTTTTCTTCCATTACCCCACCTGCCTGTCTCCTTGGTCATTCTTGCTGCCATCTTACTTTCCTGCAGCCTGTTTCACTTCTCCAGTGAACCTCCTGCAAAACCCCTACATGGTTATGGCAGAAGAGTGATGAGTTTGGTGGTGCTGCTGGCAGCTGGCTGATGGTGAAGCAGCATTGCTGGCAAGGGGGCTGAGCCATGGAAAAAAAAACTGTTGTAGATTTTCTTGAGCCCCAAAGCCCTCCTTCCTGAAACTGCTCACATAAATCTCACCTCCCGCTCACAGAGAACACCTGTCTCCTTTCTCTACCCTTTCCTGTGCTCCCCCACTGGTCTGGAAATCAGCTAGGCTGCAGCTTTCACAGTTTCAGGATGCAATATTGGACAGTAAGCTCTGATGCAATTGACTGAAGAAAGCCTGAAGAGCTGCAGAACTGAGCTGAAATGATGGAGCTGAAGTTGCCTGTAAAACGTATAAGAACTGAGCTGAAATGCTGGAGCAGAAGTTGCCTGTAATAAGTATAATAAAGCTGTAAGCATTCACAAGCCCCCTGTACCATCCCCAGCAGGGACTGCCTTTGGCAAAGGGTCCCAGCAGAGATCAGATACTCTGAGAAAGCTTGGGACCACACAGAAATGCTCTTTAAAGCTGCACCCTACTTTCTGCATGGGTTAGAAACATGTGTTTTGTTTTGTGTTTTTGGTGTCTTGGTTTTTTGGGGGTTTTTTTGTTTGTTTGTTTGTTTTTTCCTCAGGGGCTATTTCCCTGCTTTGTTTCTCTGTGTGAAATGGCATCACCTAATCTCAGCAGCTGGACAAGGAAGAATATTGATGAGGGTAAGGGCTTGCAGCTGGCAGGGGAGCTGGGGAGCTTATCCCAAAATGGAGCAGGAAGAGGTATCACCTCCCAGCCCAGTCTGTCAGCTCAGAGCTCCCTTGGCAGGCGCTTAAACTAGACATTTTTATTCAAAACTTGTTTTCTGTGCAACTGAATAATTTTTGCTTTTTTTTTTTAAAAAAAAAAGGTTAAAAACTGTAAGCTTTTATAAAAAACCTTTTATTTTCTGCTCCTCCACAGAGAAAAAGCTAAAGAATATGAAATTTTGAAAATGAAATTATGGTGAAATGGTGTGTCTAAGCAATACACATGTGGTTTTAATGCTCCGTGAGTTCATCACAACAAGCACCTTATGTATCCTGATGTATTTATAAGCAGAAGTCCTGTCCATGTTTTAAGTGACTGCTTTGAGGTTGCTCCACCAGTTAAGGCCAGAGCCTGGGGAAAAAAAATTATGGTTTTCCAATCCTCATCTATCCTTTGAAGAAGGCAGCATTTCTACTGCTAAATTTGTTTTCAAGTCAGGACCAGGCAGGGGCACAACCAAGTTACTAGGGATCTCATCATACCCTAGATGTACTCATTTTCTTTCATACCTATCCATTATCTTTCTTTTTTTAGGGCACTTTTTCCTCTGTGCTATTGGCTCAGCATCACTAGTACTGTTCATAAGACCAATGCATATTTTTCTTTTGGTCACTAAAATTTAATCTTGGGCTCAGACAGAACATGAGTAACCACCTGTGTGTGGGGAACACATGTTCATTTTATTGCAGTGTGGAGGGAAATGCCTCGTGCTGCTGGGTTAAATGATTCCCCCATCAAGTCTATTATTAAAGATATTCCTGCCACTGAGCTCATTAAGAAATGTGTTCCCCAGCTCCTTCTCACTTGGCCCTGGCTCTTTTAAAATGGAACCTTTAAATTTGAGTGAATCTTTAGTTTGATTCTGTCTCCTTTCATGCTCTCTGTATAAAGAGGTATTCCTCAGGTTCCTTAGGATGAAGAGTTATTTGATCAGGTTGAAATGTAGATCTGTACCTGCGGAATTATCTCATTTCAGTGATATGGCTGCAGGATTTTATTGCCTGCTTGTAGTAAGGATATGTCATCATAAATATAATAACAAATGAGGGAGAGACTGGGAAATGCTGTGGTTTCTTGGTCTGCACTGCTCACGTCTAATGGATTTAGCATATGGGCAGTAAAGGGAAGGGCTCACTACTGGGTTGTTTTACTTGTTTTCTCTGGGGGATGCTTCATTTTCAGCTGTGAATTTTTTTAGAGCTCTTCATGCAACAGGATACTGGGAGAAAGTACTTGTGGGCTTTTGGTTTTGACTTTTGGTTTGGTATTCAGCTGGTGAGCATGTTGGGTAATCCACATGGCTTCGATGTTACTACAATTAAGTGCACATGGATGTAAGCCTTATCTGGGCAAAGCATCAGCAGAGCCTGATATGCTGGTGTGATAGCAACAAAATTCCTTTCCTGCCCAGACTACATTGCCTTCCTGCAAACTCTTTCTTGTCTGACAGAAAAGATGGAGGAGATGGTTATAGTTGATAAATGGGAAATCCTGCACGTTCTCTTCCTTCCCCTTGCAGGGCTCTCCTGGACATCTCTTTACCACAACACCATGCTCATCAAACTGATGTGCATGCAGAAAAGCATCTTCCCTGCTTCTCATCATTTCTGGACAAACAATACGGCCTTACTCTGCTCCCATACCCCTGTGGATGGCAACGGATGCCCTCCTGATTTATACCACTTCAGGTGAGATCCGGGCCCTGACCATTGTACTAAAGAGTAAAGACTAAAAATGGCTTGAAGGTTTGCTTGACATAAGAATGCCACTCTTGTCCTAAGTATGAGTTAGCAAATATAGCGTGTCTTTGACTTGGCTGACCACAAACAGGGGCCTACCCCCTGCAGAGCTATGATAAGGAACAAGACAAGAAGGCACCTCTGCAGGCAGCAATCATGTTAGCCAGGCCAGCACAATGTTATCTTATCTCTGAAGAATGGGGAGGTAGCATATAGTAATGATTTACTGGAAACTAATGAATATATTAATTATCTCTTGCATATGTATGACTGACGTGCATCTATGTTGTTGAACTAACTTTGTGTGGCACACACATTTGGAGGAGCGATCCCCTGTGCGTCCAGCGCTGCAATAAAGGATACCTGCTTAAATAAAGGATACCTGCTTAATAGTCATCCCGACTATCGAGTCCTGATTTCGTCTTTCACGGCATCACCATGCTTATCAAAATGCTTATCATTTTTTGCCATTTTGATATGCAAAGATCTCAGCTCCAGGCTCTTGCCCTGGGGTGCCTTTGCAGCCTGCTCCAATTCCCAAAATGTCGAATACTCTCCTTAAAATCTCCTCCATGGGGTGTTTTCCTCAAGGAGCCCTGCTCGGGTGTGTGTCCCTGGGGACATGGCCAGCAGTGAGGTGCCTGTAAACAGCACCCGGGGAAACGTAGATGCTGCCTTTAATAGCCACAATTTTTCCATCCCAGGCAGCTGCCAGATACTACCCTCTCCCCGCTCCCTCCCTGCCGGGTGCTGCAATGGGGTTTGTAGGAACAACAACTTTTTGGAAAGCGGCGGCCCGGTGTCCTGGTTCCGGGAGAGATAGGGTTAATTCTCCCCTGGCTCTAGCAGGGCCACAAGCATTCCATCTCTGATCAGCGGGTAGCCGGGAGCTGGCCCCGAAGGGGCGGGGGACCGGAAGTTGGTGGTGGCGGGCGGTAGGGGAGTGGTCGGTATCGCAGTTGTGTTTTTATACTCGTCTATCCGTGTTACTGTTTTCTTGTTCCCTTTATTGTTTTGTTAAAGGTCTTGCCTTTTTCTTCCGATTTGCCTCTCACGGCTGTGGAGGGGCTTGAGAGAGCGCTGCCAAGTAGTTCTTTGTTGCCGTCTAAGGCTAAACCAGGACACGCGGTTGCATAAGGTCTTTCTACTCCGGGATGCTGACCCTTTGCCCCCTGGCGCCTGCACAGCTAGGGTCTGGGGGTTGCCACAAGTCAGCTGTGCCACTGTAGCTCAGTCTGGGGTTCTCTGGTCTGTGACACAGTTTGTGTCACTTAGGTGATGTCACTGCTTGCTGCAGCAGATGACAATTGTGCTGGGCTGTAGGTATGGGCCTAATGTTTCTGCCCGTTCAGGTATTAAACTGCCCTGAAAACTCATTTTAGTTGGCATCATAGCATGCTATGGGTGGGACAAACCACCATAACCAGCGTCAACCTGGAGGAGTTGGGCAAGGGGTTGGACTTCCCAGAACATGGCTGTGACTACACCCTATAGGGATGCACCCAAAACATCCAGAAAAGCTGTTGGATGCTCCCTGTGTTGCCATGCTCCTCGAGGAGAGCTGTGACCAAGCCCTGGGGCTTTGTCTTCAATTCCCCCAGCTCCTCAGGAGCAGCATCTGGGTACACACAAACCCCAGTTGCCTGAGCCCCCCGGTTGCCAGGTCTAGCAGTATTGCACCCCACTTGGGAGGACACAGTAGGATAGCTCCCAAGGGACACAGACCATACCACTTAGGGAGACTTAAGCTAGCCCTAAATCCTAGGCTTAGCTTTCTGCATGAATCTTGTGAAAACCCTCATGTGCTGGAGAGCTTCTTTTCCATCCAGGGTGCATGGACAGTGCAGTGGAAAAAAATACATCTTCTGTGCTGCTGGATCCAAATTGCCATCTGTGTTTAAGAGCTCAGCTACTATAAGTGGTGCAACCTGGTTAACCTGTGCTTGGTGTCTCCAGGATCGCTGGCAGCCCAAACATGCAAGCGGTTGTATCATTCCTGGCTCTGGGGATGGGAAGATGGAGGTACTCTGGACTCCTTCATTTTTAGATGTCATCAATACAGAAAAAAATGGACTTTGCAGCTGATTTAGATTAAATTTGACCAGCAACACCATTCTCAGCTTCATTTCCTCATCCCCTCTACATTTCCCTTTGAATGTTTTATGGATTACGCAGCTCCTGCCAAACTATTTGAATCTGAAACCATACTATATTTGGCTGTATTTGTAAAGATGTTGAATGAATGATTTAAAACTGAATAATTAAAACTGTCCAGGAGAACCTAATGAATATTATTTACAATCCTTCCTACCTCAGGTAAATTCCAGCTCTTTCTTCTCCTGCTTTCTATACTTGTCAGTTTTTAAGTACCTCCACCACTGCTTTGAAGTAACTTCATGTTTTTGTTTGAGTACTCTAATTTAAAAGCTTTGTCTTCTAGGCTGCAGCTAGCATTAAAAATAACCAAACATCAAACAAAACAACAACAAAACAAACAAACCCCAAAACAGGATACCAAATCCTGATTCAGAAGGCGGCCTAGGTGGGCTGGCTCCTGGGCCCCAACTCTGGCTGGAAAGCAATGCTAAACTAAAGCAGTTACTTCTCATTCCCATGACGCTGGAGAGGTCGGAATAGGGGATACACATCCCCCGCCCCTTTAATTTGTTTGTGTTGCTGAACTTAGCCTTGGAAATGGAAATGGAAATCTGATTTGAAAAGAAACTACTTGCAAGTAGAGGCTGTGAAAAAAAAAAAAAAAAAAGAGTTGTTGCTTTTAATTCCACATCTGAAAGGCAATCTATTACTGTCTTTTATCACTTCTGTCTCCTACTAGAAACGCAATCTCATGCTGGAACTCTTACAACACTCAGGCAGTTAATATACATTATAATTATTGCCAAATATATGAATAGCCTTGTGAGCCCAAGTTCTTGGTTCATTTTTACTCAGCTTCTGGAAAACCTGTGCAGTATGTAAGCAGGGCTGGAGTAAGGATCCCATGAGATTGATGGAGGTTTTATTTTAAATAATTTTTTTTTTTTATTGCACTATCTTCTCAAAGGCTCTTTTTGAGAACAAATGTGGAATACTCAAGTAGGAAGAGATGATTCCAGCCCCAGAGAGGTTACAGAGAGACAGGCAGAGGAGGGAAAGGAAGGGGAGAAGTCCCAAGAGATCAGCAGGGTATGGTACTGAGGATATGCACCAGCTGTGAGCTCGGGAGAAACAGATTTATGGTGGACTTCCCAGTGCTGATAGAAAACAGAATAGAAAAAAAAATCTTGAAATTTTAGAAAGGAAAATGTTCCCAAAATTTCATTTAAACTTGAGTAAAAATATTTTTTGTCTCTGGTTTATAAATCTATGCTCATTTTCACATAGCCAGTTTTAAAGCAAAGGGTAGAAGCAAAAATGTTGGCCTTTTCAAAGCAACATGTTCTACATGCAGGCTGTTAAAGTGAAACCTTCTTCCCCATGCTCACAGAAGGGTTTGATTTCACTTTGGGTTCCCCAGCTACAGTCTTGCCAAAAAAGCACTCAGGACCAGCATGAGGTTGTCACTCCTTACTCCAGCCAATGAGTGACGGCAGCAATCAAGCCTCAATCCCCCTATGACCTGGCACGTGGGTTTGCAGACAAGCCAGAAGGTCACAGCAGGTTGTGAAAATCCTTTATTCCTCACAACATGTCAGGGACAGCTTGGTGCAATGGTGTATTTTCTGATGCAGCAATGCACCCTGAGCAGTGTGGCACAGCTTTATCCCTTGAGACTTCATTTGAACATTCTCTCAAGGCTATTTGCAAACTCCTGCTTGTCCCTTTTCCGCATGGCAGCTTCCCTGAGCACCATCCACACTGAAGGATGATGTGAACTTAAGACCTTGTTGATAAACCACCCTGTAAATCACCATCACCAGGACATTAAAATTCCACTTGATCCCAGGCTCACCAGGCCTGACTAATAAAATAATGTCAAACAAGGAAATCAATTAGCCACTGATTTGCTAACACTTTGCAAAGCTAATGACAGCTGGAGCAAGGAATTTCTTCCCAAGTAATTTCTTGGCCTGCACCGGGGCCCCAGGGATAAAAGGTTAGTCATGTACACCAAATGCAGCGTGAGCTCCTCCACGTGTGTCAAACATGGAGCATTTCAAAGCCTGCTCTATGGTAATTTGGTGTAACCGGCATTTTCTGGTGAAAGTGGAGGTGTGTGTGTGTTTACATTGTGTAGAGACTTGCCATGGCTGCACAAATAAAGCAGATCTTTGCCACTTTCTGTAGGTTTGCTTCTTTGTCTTAAGACACTGGTAGTTAAATGAGGATTATTACCAGGCAACTGGTACACGCCTCTGCACATATACCATGAGTGGAGCAGCTTGGGTATTGACTGTTGAGCCAACAGTGGCCCATGGAATACATTTCTACAGGCTGATTTCCATGCAGCTGCAGTGGAAATGGGGACGGCTTTGTGGGTCAATAGGAGGATGGCCACCATCACACAGCAGTGCCATGAAAATACAGTTCCCCCATCCTAAAAAGAGGATGTGTCTACCCACATGGGAAGGTGGTCAGCATAGGTTCAGTCAGGGAAGTGGAGAGCAGAGGAGGTACCTCATCTTTGAAGCAAGCTCAGATGTGTGCTCATTGAACTGCCCTGGGCTCACGTTTCCTCTGGGTCTGTCTCCATCAGGACATACTTCCATGACTAACTGTGCCTTTCTGGCAACTCTGAGGGTGTTTTGGGTGCTCCCTGGAGGGAGCAGGGGGGAGGATGAGAATTATTTATATGGAGTTTCTAAACCAGCTTTGCAATAAACAATCTCTGTTGACAAATCCAGACGAAGTAGGTTTAGGAGTGTGCAGCTGGAAAGATAAACATTGATCCCACAGTTATTCCCAAGATCAGGAGCAGTAGCGGAGAATCAGCAAGATCCTGTCCCACTCAGTACCCTGATACTTCTCACTGTCCAGCAACAACAACATGGACTTCTCATGAAATTTAATCTCTGGGATCCAGGAGCTGAATCCCACTGATCTTTATGAGGACAGGAAAGATCTGTTAGTCAGTGGTACAACTAGCTCACATCTGCCAGTGGAGAAACCGGAAAGATTTCCTGTAAGGCTACTACAGGTGCTTTAGGTGTTACATTATTTTTACCTAACATGATTTTCTGGCCCTGCCTCTGCACAATGTATCATTGTTCATGTATCAACAAAACAGCAATGGGAAATTTCAAGGTAAAAGCCCAGCATAGAGAGTTCTGCCTAGCTGCAGGTTGTAAAACCCATTTAAAAATATCTAGCCTCTGTCTAATGATCACCCCTACTACTGAAGGGAAAAGTAAACCATCAGCCCCCATCTGGCTGTTTTCAAAGGACACACACCAAAAATGTTGCTTTTACAGTCCTTCAAGATTCTTGCCTCCTGCATGGAAAACAAGAAGTTTCCCTGTACTTTAAAAACACATAATGCTGCAATTGCCCTAATTCTCTTGGCTGTCTCCTGCTTCTTGTGCCCTTTTGTTTCCCATATGGATGATCTGTAGATCCTACCTTCTGATGTGTATTCATTGCCTTCAGCTTCCCTGTTCCCCATTTGTTTCATAAAGGATATATGCATTCTTGGTGAAGAACGAGTTGTTTTAAGAACTATAATGGTCTCATTGTCAAATTGTATCTTTTGGTCAGCATAGAGAAATATTCTTCAATATACCCCAATTATCATTATTGGGGTTTTTAGTTGTTTTTGGTGGTTTTTTTGGGGGTGGTTGGTTTTTTTTTTAGTGTGTGTGTGTTTGTGTTTTTTTCCTGTTACAATTCTTTCTCTAAACTAATTTGGCTCATGATTGTTTCCAGGTTTGTAACAGCAGCCTGGTAGAGCAGCAAGCCGCTATCTTATATATCTTACTGGGTTTGGTTTTATCCTGTCTGCATGTAGTAAATGTTTCCAAGTGGCAATTGCTCCCTACCTAAGCTACTGTGATGAAGACTTATGGTCTTGTGATGAAATTCTCTGTACTGGCCATGACAAAAGGTCTAATATACAATTCTCTTCTGTTGGATGTGTGAGTTCTTTTGAGATAAGAAATAATCACCATCATCTTTACAAATACAGAGGCTGTTTCAGTGCTGGAGGCAGTTTTCTTGCAGAATTCATTATATTTGAAGTTTTCCCATGACAATTTGGCCTTTTTCCCCTCCTTGCCTTTGGCAGCTGCTCATGGAGATATTCACATGGTTTGCAGGTTTGATTTTGTGCTCCACTGCAGATACTGGTTGGTCCCTTTTGTTCTTTCTCTTTTAGGTGATTAAACCATCAATTTTCAGATTAATTTACTACTGAGTCCTATGACCTGGATGCCGACGATCCTATTTCTAACAGTTCTTGTTCCCACTTCAGCCTTTTTAAAACCCATGATGTTAATGCTGCAACCAGCTTCCCACCAGGTTTCCATCTTTCCATCTAGGCCAAATTTTTGCCAGTGATTCCTGTCTATTAATAGCCAGGATCTATCTTTGGTGAATAGGTGATGAAAGAGTTTCTCTCCACTTCCTTCTTTGCTTTCATTAATTTTGTTCTCAGCACCTTCATTATGTGCTAAATGAGTTTCCATTTGTTCCCTCTTTGCACCTTTCCCTTTTGTTGTTAGTTCAACACCTCCCTGCCTAGAGGGGCTGGATTTAGGCACATCTGTGGTACCAATGTATTAAGCTGCAGCTGGGCTTGTGTCTTCTCATCTCAGTGGTGTATCTGCTGGAGTGATCACAGGATAGCTTTGGCTTTCCTTTGGAATAGATCTGACCCTTTGGAAACCCTTTGGGTTGTTAAAATAGCAGAAAACTAACCCGAGGGGGAAAAAAAAAGAAAATAAAAAGATTTTGCTCTCCTGGGCTAGGGTGATGAAGAAACTGCGGTCAGGAGAGGAAAATAGGAGTGATGTTCCTTCTGCAGCTTGGTCGCTGCAGAAAGCCCAACCCCAGTCCTCTCAGTGACTAGCCTGCTTGCAGTATCCAGTCATCTTCCTGGGACAGCCAAAAACCTGTTCGGAGGCAGGTTGGATTTACTTAATTTTGATTTATAATTTAAATGCAATTGATTCAATGTGTTTGTGCCACCTCCTGTGTCTCAGCTGTGCCGTGTGCATAGGGCATGAGTCCTGCTGGCCCCTCTGTTGCTCTTCATCACCTACAAGTGCAGGGAGAGATTTTGTTGTTTACATGCTAAGAACTTAAAGACAGCAGGGAACTCATGACACTAAGTTTCTCATTGTCTTTTTTTTTTTTCTCTGCAAAGTCATTTCCTCTCCTCTGGACAGAAATAGTAACATGGGAGGATCCTAACTGATCATGCAATTGATTTTGACTGCAATTCAGAAAAATGCTTTTTCTCCATCTCAGATCATAAGCATCTATAAACATCCTGCTCATCAACAAACACTCCAGAAGATGTAAAGTATCCCTTGGAAACCATGGTGAGAGCTGCACACATGCTTAGGTGCTCCACTGCCTTTCTAAACAAGAAGAGACTATTAGTTTTGTCTCATTAGTTTAACCAAGGTGACTATTAAATCCCGCTCTTGCTGCCACTTTCTGTAAAATAAACTTACAAATGAGCCATCTTTTCAGTTGTGACTAGTAATAAAACCAATTAATTTCCATGTCTTTAGTGTTAATATATGCATTAAACATGTCAGTGCTGCCTGCTGCTTTTCTTCACAGAAAAGCTTGTCTCAAAGATTCCCTTCTAATTAGAATGGGAATTTACTCCTTTGTGGATATATACCTCCAGGTAGGAAACCACTTACTGAGGTGAAGCATCTTCAGTCCCAGGGAATGGCAGTACTCTTTGGTTGAGGTTTTTTTAAATGCACAGGACAATTAGTATCACTACAAATTCATGCTTCCCTTGCTGCTGTAAGTGTTAAGGTAAAAAATAAAAAAATAAAAAAATCCACTTCGTCCTGTGCAGATGTCACCAAACAAAGCAGAAACCAAAGACACAGATGCACTTCTCTTTGAAATCTGCATAGTAATTATTTTTTACCATTCTTCTTCCTTTATTGATGACTCCAATACAAAGGGTATAACAGCTATGTGAGATTCATGGTCAGATCCATTAGCAGAATAAAGTATTTTGTCTGAGTGCAAGTCTCATGACAGTCGTCTAAGACTGGAAAGCAAGCTCCAGGTCACAGCTCTGTAGGTCACAGCTCTGTAGGAAAAGTCTTTTGGGAAAAACTGTTGGTAGTGCTCTTCTGGTTACAGGAAGATCAAAGCCCAAGCACAGATGGAGGGGCAAAGTGCACAGGCTCCAGCAAAGCCTTTGAAAATTTATCAGCCCTTGTACTCCAAAAACTGCCCATAGGTGTCTCATATCTCTATGTCAAAGAGCACAGCCCCACTCAAAATTGGAGTCCAAGACTACTAGAGCAGACCTCAAGCCACCATGTGCTCTGTAGATATAAGCTGGGACTTGAGTCCTGTGCAGAAGCAACTTTTAATTGTACCACATCCAAAAAGAAAATTGGCACAGAAACCAAATTTACATAAACAAACTCTGCTAACAACCTCCTTCCCTCCTCCTGCTGCCCCACAACCAACCTCTCTTTTCCACCTTTACAAATAATGCAAACCTCCAGGTTCAATTTCTAAGATTCCCCAGAGTACTGCATACGCTTTTCTTTCTGCCTCTCTCTTGTGTTACATCTAGAAATGGCTATTTCTCTTTGCAAAGGTTATCTATGCTTGAAGCCTCATCCCCACAGACAGAATCATAAGGTCTCTGATGAGGAACAGCAGGTCATTGTTCATTCTCAATGCAAGGGGCAATCCTCTGAGGGTGACCAGGGAAATTAAGAGCTTGCTGCCCTCGTAAATCTCCCAGAGTGGCTGCTGCAACCACCACATGATTTCCAGGGGCTAAAGGTTTCTGATGGTCTCTGTAATTGTAGGATAGAAAACAACCCAGTGTATGTACTAGGGTACAAGAACAAAAGACGGGTTTGGGTCACTTTAGTTAAAAAGTCCCCTAGATGAGCTGCTGGGGGTGACTGAGAAAGACAAGAGAGTGTAACAGCCTTTGGAACTTTCCCCTTGCTTCTTAGATAAGATCACACGGTGTTGATCATCTGGTCTTTGCCCCTTGTGCATTAAACTAGAAGTCCTGATAGAACACCTGCTGTGGTAAACCTGGGGTTGTACCCACATTTATGGTTGATGCATCCACTTAGGAATAACCTGGGATCTGGGGGGTGGGGAGGAAGGTCCGAGCCAACCAGTACAATCTAGCCATCCCTCTATGGTCTGGATGGGGTTCTTGGATCCATCCTCTCCCTACCTTTTATCTTGCTCTGGCTACAGAGCAGGGCAGGAGAGGACAGAGAAAGGCCTCCAGAGCAATGAGTGACACCCGGGAGCCAAACCCTTGTTACTGTATCAACATCTGTCATCCAGTCAACACTGGTCTTCTCAGATATGCTGTGGTAAGTGCCTTCATATACCTGTCCATAATAAATAAGGCTTTTGCCGCATTACAACAGTGCTAAGAGCTGTTTGTTTCTTTCACTACAGTGCAGTAATTTGGAAAGTTTGTTGCACCAAGACGTTATCTATTTGCAAAGGTTGGGAAATCATATGCTGAGCCAGTGCACCTCGGCATCATACTCACAAATGCAGAGAGGCAGCTGACAGCACCACTTCCCAGTGACACAGCTGAGCCTAGCTGAGCATGACAGGCTCTCAAAGAGCTGCTGAGCTTCAAAGAGTTGTTGATTATTTTTTTTTCTTCAAGTTCTCCAAGTCTGAATTTTCCTAGGAAGAATCCCCGTTTAACTGTGTCATCCAGTGGTGTGAAGGAGCCTGATCTTGTTGCAATAGCACCAGGTGATTCACATGCACGTGCCAGCTCTGTTTTCATCTCTGTGTCTTAGCTTGGTCAGGTGACTTGTCTCCCCGTCTCTGCCTGCATCTTGAATAAGATGGGGCATTTGTTGCAGTCTCTTTATCTGCCACCCAAATGAAGTATGTCTGTGTCTCCAGCATACATGATTTTGTATAGCAGGTATAGTGGAAAGCAAATTAACAGGGCAGGTTTAAGGCAGGTATTGCCCACAAGGCAGTTGTGGGCAGACAAGCCTGTCTCTTCTCATTTCCAGTCTTTGTGTCAGACTCCCCTTGAGTCTAGATGCCTGGGAAGAAGAAGAGCTGTTTCTCTGGATGTCTGTCAGTCCCCAGCAGTGGTGGAGGGAAGCCTTAGGGAACCAGTCTCTCCTTCTGACTTTCCTGGTGTTTCTGCTGATGTGATCAGCAAGGAAGGGCCCACGGTTCCCTGGGTGTTCTGTTGCTCAAAGTGACAGCCTTCTTATAGGCTCTATAGCCCTTGGTTGGATACTCCTTCCTCTTCTTGTCCTTCTGGCAACCAGTTAATAAGCAATCCCTCCAGTGATGATCTTCCCAGCAACTCCATGATGTAGCTATTAGAATTCTGCCTTTCTTTTTAACCAGGTTAATTTTCTTCTTCCTCCAGGCAATTGGCAATGCCTATGGGAGGGCTCTTAGATCCTCCTGCTGCCTTAGATGTCTGAGTACCACCTCTAGTGCTCGCCCAGACAAATAGCAGTCTGTTTGTTTTCAGTCTCTGTGGAACAAGTCTGGCCTTTTATTTCATAGCTTTATTTTGCCCTGGCAGCAGCCCTGGATCTTCCTTGCCAAAACAAGAGAACAGCTGAGCTCCATGTGCTGAAATGCGACTGGCACTGGTGTGAGATGGGAAGTAGGCTTGAATTTGGCCATATTGCCTAGATGTTTTTGTTTTGATTTCTTTATTTGTATGCTACTTTTCTTGATGCCTGCTGCTTTGCTCTGGAGGATTTCAGCTTTTGTTATAAACAAATGGAAATTAAAAAAAAAAAAAAAAGGAAAAGAGGGGGTGTTGAAGGAAGCAGTGACATTTGGAAAAGTACACAAAGCAAAGTGGTGGCGTTTGCCTCAGTCTGCTGAAAGCTTGAAACAACAGCTCAGATTGAGGATGTCCCTTGGCTGCCAGTCCCCTTCTTCAGCTGCATCCCCCAGTGGGTTCACAGCACACAGGGCTCACTTCCTTTGCACTTTCCCTTTGCATCTGCTAAGTGAATTTTAATAATAACCAATGTCTGAAGATTTCACATAGCTCTGGGAGTTGGGCTACAGAGCTAGGCTGTGGCAAGTTTAAATTTTCAGAAGAGGAGCCAAACTGGAGTAGCTCTGCATATCCTGCACACTCCCAGGCTGAGAATCTGCATACTATACACTGAGATGGTGCCTCGGTTTTGCAGCTCAGTCAGGTGGAGATGGGGAAAGTATCATCAATTTAAACCTTGCTTTAACTCCTCCCTGCCTGGAGTTCAATCTCTTTAATGAACATAGATCAGAGTGAGGTGAAAGCTGAAAAGTTCGGATTCCAATCCAAAATGTGAATGTGCCAGCACTTGGATATGTAGATGTGGAGCTGGACTTGCAAATAGAGATCCTTTGCAAAACATGGACCAAGGTTCAAATTCCATCCCTCCTCCAAAATTAAATGAGAATTGAAATTCGGAGAACTCAGTGTTTTGGGCCATTTAAGAGGGGTGAAGTATATGCTGAAGTGCTTTGTTGAATAGAAAGAGATGTGTTTAATGTTATTAAGTGCTTCACTGTTTTTGTTGAATCAGGGGCCATGGCTTTTAAAGTCAATATGAGCCCCTTAGGCTGCATCTGAAAGGATTTGGAAAAGAAGTGCCATCCAGATACTGCTGGATGTTTGCTGAGATCTGCATTCCTGCTTTGAAGGCTTGTTCCTCCTAATCTGCTCTCATTCCTATTCCAGATCATCTAAATGACTTGTCCCTGGCCACCAGATGATTACAGAAGAGAGCATGGGGAGTAATGGATATTTAATGCATGTCCCAGTGCACCTCCTGGACAAGTTTAGTTGTCGTGCAGTTTCCATGAGTGATCTCAAGGCACCATGGTAATACTGGGATGTTGAAATGCGATGCTGTTTTGCTGGCCCAACTGAAGAGGCACACTCAGTTCTTCTGATGTCCTCTTTTGGTTGCTGCTTCTTGTAGCCAGCTTCTACTTGTTGTGAGAGCCTCTAAAGTCAATTTAGTTAAAAGGAGTGAGTGAGCATGAGCTAAGCCTGTGGATGATATGGGTTAGGGTCATGGGAACACAACTGACTGACCTATCACCAACACCAGGGAACAGAGTAGCTGCTGGCAGTGAACTTTTCAGCAAAGGTAGATGCTGCTAGAAAGGAGGTATCCCCCAAAGTCTGCAACAAGAAGATGGAAATGAACCTCATCTCCTGAAAGAGAGTTTTGGTGGCACAAGAACTGGAACTGCCAAGTGGTGTTCGACAGAAATGAGACTCTAGAAAGAAACAGGGAAAAAATGCAACTTCTCCTGCTTTACAGAGGAGTGCAAAGAGTGTCTGAGAGCAAGATGGAAGTAGATGGAAAATTTATGCACAGATGGAAGACTTGAAATGAAATACATTATGCATGAGACTAACAGTTGGAACCTAAGAGCCACTTGGAGGTAATAATCTGAAAAGCGGGAATGGTTCTGGGCAACAATTTCAGCCTATTGCAGAGGCACCAAAATGGTTACCAGAAACTAGATTTCCTTTTAAGGGAAAGAGAAACTTAAAATTGGAGGATTGGAGTAGCCTTCTCTGGACAAACTAGATGCAGCCCTCCCTCATGAACCTCCCAGGTCTGGAAGGACAAGGCAGGCTGGCTGCTGAATTGGTCCTGAGATAGGGCTGGCAGTGCTGTTCCATAACTAGCAGTGTCATACAAAGGAGAGGTTTTGATTTGCAATGCTAACATCTTTTGAAATTAAATAACTTTCACAGTGCTGTCTTGCTGTGGCAGGCTATTTCTGTAAATACGTTCCTGTTTGCACATCTGATGCTAGTACAGCAAATGGTAGTGCAAAGATGCAGCATGCCCTGAATCAACAGTTCAGCTGTGAGATCAGATTAAAGTTTTGGGCCAATAATTTCTGGAAATTGAAATGCCATTCTTTTCTCTTACAGGTTTGCAGATGTCTGGGCTGATAAAAAATGTGTTCTTCCAGGACAAAGACTTCATTAAAGAAGACTAAAGAGTGATGTTCTATCTTAAGGCAACATTGATAAGAAGCTCAATACTCAAAAAATGGCGGAACAATGAAAACAACAGATTCAGATACCATTTGCGGGTTAGTTTGCACCTGAATTCAAATCTAGCCTATTTTGTGTGGTAGTATCTCAGCTCAGGTTTTAAGTTAAGGCTCAGAGACTGACAGCAAGTCCATTCGGAGCCCTACCTGTTTCGATTCAGATCCTGCTGTTTACGCATCATGGGCTCCACTGACTACACACCTGACCTTCCAAGTTTTGTGGCACTCACTGATGCAAAGCCTGGAGCCAGTGACACCTCCCTTCCTCCAGGTATGTGCCTTAAGCAATACCTGTGTTTGTTCTCTCTAGCACAGTGGAAAGGAAACTATGTAAGGCAAAGAGACTTATGTTGGGGTTTTTTTAGTGGTTCTTTGACTTGCTGTTGTTATATGCTAAATGAGACTCACTCTTGTTAACCCTGTAAGTATAGTAAACCAGGAGAGAGACAATGGGTGGAGATGATGCTTAAAATTTTAGGTTAAGTTCTTAATTGTAAAAGTAAGTTCTTAGATGCAAAGAACACGAGGGTGAGATAGTGAGAGTGGAATGATGTACTGAGGAAAGTAGGGAGCAGGAAAGGGGTGCATTGCACCTGCTTTACTACACGATCATAAATAGCCACAGCTCACCATTCAACCCAGGACCAGAGAGGTTCATGCTTGAAGTAGTAAGCCTTTCCCAGGAGAAAGGAAGTAATTTGCAGTACAATTTGCATTCCAACTGCCTGCAATGAGGGCAGAGCTGGCTGCAATGGCACTGGACTGGCTGCCATTGGAGCCTATATTTATGTAGGATGTGAAAAGCATGCTCAGTATATTGCAATTGCAAATTCCTTGAAGAGTCTATTGATCCTGTCATCCATATGTAATCTTTTCTCAAAGATGTCTTATGATGGAGAAGCTTTCTCCTCCTCAGGCTGTTCTGGTTCCTTCTGTTGGCAATTTTTCCCAGGCTGTTTAAATCTCAAGCTGTAATTTAAACCGATCGTTTCTGTTCTTCCACTCCTGGTGGCACAGTTTAATATACATTCTTCTGCTAAGACCATGCTGGTGAGGGCTATTCCAAGCTCAATATGCTGAGATGAACACTGGCAGCATGTGAGCAAGAAGGCATTAAAGGACATCTCCACATCACAAAAGGTAAGGCATTTTAAAATGTAAATATGAAACCTAAGTCAGGAGGAGAAAAGGAGTCAAAGAGTTTGAAGAACATCTCTTATCTCTTCATTCATGTACATCTCTGCTTGCTCAGTGCAAGCGCTCACACTTCAAAGTGGATCACTGAAATATCTAGGTTAACAAAAAAGTAAGAAGATGTTATTTATTTTAAATAAATCCCAGCCACAGTCCCTGCACAGCTGGTGGCACAATGATCTGCAGAGGAGGAATAGCCAGATGTAGGAAATACCCAAACTAACGGTCAGGAGCAATGTAGCAGTGTCCTCCCTGGTTCCAGCATGTGTTCCCCTCTTGATTGGGGGAGACAGATCATTGCAGTGACCTCCTGGGAAATGTCTGTCCCTTTACCTGACACATGGACAATGACATTGGCAGTGAGGGAAAGTTAGAATGTTGTCCTGGTTTGAGGTAAAACAGAACCAATTTTCTGTTTTACTATTTTACTTTTTTAGCTGGACCTCTTCTAAAGTCTGAAATGAACAGCATATTGTTCAGAAACTGTTCACTCTCACAGAGACAAGACCTGATTATCCCAAGGAATGGTGCAGAGAGGCCCTTGCTTATACTTACTGCTCTAACAACCAAGGTCAGCTAATATTGTTATTTGTTGGAGGGTCGGAAGCGGAAAAGCGTAGAGGGGTCACATCTTTGGGGAGGAGCAGACAGGACAGGGGACCCAAAACTGACCAACTGGGGTATTCCATCCCATCCGCATCATGCACAGTATAAAAGCTGAGGGATCAAAGGGTCAACTCTTTTTCTTCAATGGCTGATGTCTGAGGAGGACCCTGTCTGTCTGCCTCTGACCCCGATCTGAACATTCCTGACTCCAGATCTGGAATCCAGCTCTTGTCGACCACTGAGTCCAGTCTGGGACTTTTCCTGATGCCTGCTGGTGATGTGATTGTCATCCTGGGAGCTTCATATGGTTTTGTATATACTGGATCTATTTTATTATTTTCTTCCTTTTGTTTTTGTTTTAATTTTAATATCAATACTTCATTAAAGTAGTTTAGTTCATTCTAAACCTGTAAATCTCTTTATCCTCTTCATCTCCCTTTCTTTTTCAGGGGAGGAAGGGCCTTCTGTCTGTCTGGTTTTGGTAATTTTGGCTGAAACCACAACAACTGTGTCTTTTGATGGGACACCACAGTCAGATCAGAGCAAGGAGAAACCGGACCCTTAAGGGATCTAATTGAGTTGTCAATGGTTCCTAATGTAGTAGTCAGTAGCAGGTTTTGACACAACAATATGAATGTGGTAATGTTTTCACAGGCTGGCTTAGTGTCTCATCTGAATATTGCGAGTTTGTGTTAAAGGTCCTATTCTATGTTTAAGGAGTTTGGCCTTTGCATCTTGTTGATGGCATGATCATCATACCATCAGAAATGTTTCAATGCTGTAAAAATGGAAGGAAATAAATGTAGGCTGAAGGAGTCTGAGAAAAATGCATCATAGGCATGCTGCAGTTACCTATCACCCAGAGAAATTGGTTTTGTTCAACAAAAAATGGAAATGCTGCCAGGATATTTTGCATCAGTTCTGCTAGATATCTGCTAGAATTGTTTGTGGCTAGTAACCAGTGCAAGGTTCACTTCTAATAATAATGTAACCATGGAAATACGATAACACAAACTAATGTCAGTCTGATTTGCTGACATGATTTATACCCTATTACATTATCCAATGCAGTTAAGGAATGCTTAGAAAATTAACACTAGAATAGATGAAAATAAAATATCAGAGGCATAGTGACAGCTGTGGGTCTTAAGCATAGTCCCCAACTGCATGTTTCTGGATAACATATCACTCTGCCTCCAAAGGACTGTGTTACAATAAGCAAGGAAAGCAAGTGCTTTCATTTTACAAAGAGAGAGTTGCAACATTCCTCTTAATTTCTGCAATTTCCTGCACTCATTTTAGCATGCAACTGGTCAGAAATGAACCTAGGAAAAGAACAGGTGTTAACTGGCTTGATTTAATCTAAACTGAATTTAATGATCAGCAGGGGTGGAAGAAAGAAAGACAAATATATGCATTGGGATGTAGTGGTTTACTCCCTCTGGGATGGAAATTGATGGTGAGATGGGGGCCAGAAACTCTTGCTTCTTGCCTATGTGTTTTGGACTCACTATCTGTGGTGCCAACCAGTACTTTCTCAGGGCTCCTTTTGTATTACCAGTGGCAGCCACCTGCTGTTTCTTGTCTTGTAAGCTCTGTGGGGCAGAGACCATCTCTTTGTTCCCTATATATGAAATGGAAAGGGAACACAGTGTTTCTACTACCTAAAATAATCATAAGAGATGAGTCAGGATAATTATAAAAGATGAGCCATTTCATACCTGCCTCTGTACCAGAGAGATAAGTCTCTCATAACATCCTAGCAACAGAGCTCCTCGATCATTTGTCCTTCTCTGCAGATAAGAATCACAGAATTGTCTAGGTTGGAAGGGACCTCTAAGATCATCTAGTCCAACCATTAACCTAACTCTGATTTAAAGGAAACACCAAAGGAAACCAAAAACAACCCCCAAAACTAAAAAAAAAAAATAATCACTAAACCATGTCACTACGCACTATGTCAACCCATCTTTTGAATATCACCAGGGATGGTACTCAAACACTTCCCTGGGCAGCCCATTCCAATGCTTAATAACCCTTTCAGTGTAAAAATTTTTCCTAATATCCAATCTGAACCTCCCCTGGTGCAACTTGAGGCCATTTCCTCTTGTCCTATCACTTGTTACTTGGAAGAAGAGACTGATCCCCACCTCTCTACAACCTCCTTTCGGGTAGTTGGAGAGACTGATAAGGTTACCCCGTAGCCTCCTTTTCTCCAGGCTGAATGACCCCAGCTCCTTCACCCTCTCCTCATAAGACTTACTCTCCTGACTCCTCACCAGTCTTCTTGCCCTTTTCTGGACCTGCTCTAGCCCCTCAATGTCTTTTTTGTGGTAAGGGGCCCAAAACTGGACACAGTACACAAGATGGGGCCTCACCAGTTCCAAGTACAGGGGGAAGATCATGTTCCAAATCCTACTCATCATGCTGTTCCTGATACTTTCCCATCCAAGCCATAGGCAGCCAGTTTTTCCAGGAGGATACTGTGTGAGACTATCAAAGGCCTTACTAAAGTCCAGGTGAACAACATCCACAGCCTCATCCACCAAGCAGGTCACTTTGTCATAGAATAACTCACTGACTCCTTCCTTGCAGATTCTATGTTCAAGTTTAGGATTGGGAAGATGGGATTATTTGGAGAATTTCAGGTGATTACCCCACTGAAGGAGCAGCAATTTTACAAAGCAAGTCCTTCAGCTGTTGCCACAAGCCAAGAGAGGAACAGAAGACAGTTTTGGACTTGGGGATGTTTTTTAATGTGAGAGTCCTATTACTTAACCCATGCTAAAAGTTTTGAGATGTTTCATACACTGAGATAGAGGCCTCCAAAGGCTGTCCAGTCAGAGCTAATCTGTGAGCTGGGGCCTCCCTTTCATCTCAGACCAATTTTTCACTGGGATGATCAACTGCAATGTAACTGAGAGAGAAACACTCTTAGTCTCTTGTTCCTTCTGTGCAATATCCGTTTTACTTGAGGATGATACCTAGCAAAGGCACACTTTTTCACATCTTCTAACCTTATTGTCCTCTTCTGTTTCTATATTCCACTACCTATAGCTGGACTATTTGTCCTGCTGCTTATTGCTGACTTTTTTATTTTGTTGTTTTCTGAACAACTTGTTGTTTTCTGCTTCCTGGGTAAATTAAAGGGACTCTATTTTATGTTCATTCTCTTTGGTCTTTCTGCTGCCTTCAAATCCTGCCTTTCCGGCCTCTTCTCCTTGTCTCCATGACCTACACTCTGTTGAACTTCATCCTAGTTCTTGAATACTCTTCTGTGGACCTTCCCTTGCTCTTTATGTCTTAGGTCACATCTTGTTTTCCTTCTATTATTCACATAATTCAACATTTTTGCTGGCTGCTCACTTGCACATCTTCTCCCATGCTGTCCAGCCTCCTTATTCCCACTGCTTCTCTGGCACCTTATTATTCCTTCATCTATGGGGAAAAACCTGAGCTCCTCTTCTCAAGATTCCTCTGCCCTTCCTCTTTGATGATCCTAGTTGCAAAATGATTCTGTTTCAGTTGAAGCTGCATTCTCCTCTCCACATGATATTGGCAGTTGACTGTTTTGGGAGTTCAGCATCACAACAGGCATGGATTTGCCAAGCTATATTGAGGACCTGCCACTCATGCTGTATGCATTTCAAGGGTCTTACTTCAGGCTAATTGTGTTCTTGTCCTGCAGATTAAATGCCCAGACTGAATGTCCATTAATGAACAAATATACATTAGTAGCTGGAGTGCTTTAGGCATGCTCCCTTCCTCTCCTTTTGTTTTACTCCAAATCATCTCAGTTCACTTGCTGTCAAATCCCTCTGTGATGTGAACAGAAGCACAGTAAGCTGATCCAGAGAATTTCAGTTCAAAAAGGCACTCATAATGCAAGCTAAAATACCAATATAGACACACTTTGCTAACATGTCTGCGTGGTGAACCAGCTCTGGGAAGAGAGCAAAAGCAAAATGAAATGGAGTTAGTTTTAGCTTTGACCATCCTCTGAGCTGATGCCTCACCTATTTTTGGGCCAACATCTGCAAGGGTCTGAGGGCTGCAGGATGTGACTCCTTTTTAGAAATCTCCTTTTAGAAAGCACTTTACCTTGATTTAAAAAGACTGAAAAAATGATCTGTGTCAGGTGCATACTATTGGAACAAGGACCAACACCCACAACAGATAAAGCAGGTGTACAGCACACCACAATATATTGTCTACTGTAAACAGCATGTGAGTGGGGAGACTAATTTCATCTGGGACCTTTCAGTACCACAAACATTCATATTAATCTGAGTGAGGAACAGAAGGACAGCTGGAAAGAGCACTTAATTATGCTTATGAGCTCTGTAAGAGCCGTTGTTTGGCACATCCTTCCAAACAAACCCCATATTGTGAAGGGCTCCTTCAATTCCGTCTTCTTCCTCTTCCATCCTTTCCCCCAGAACTGGTACTTGGTTTTTCTGTTAATTCAATACTAACATATTTTACTTTGCTTCAGCATCTGCATTTCCCAACCTCCCTTTTCCACCATATGCCAATTGAAAACCTAATTGCAGATCCCTTACTGCAATTAATCTACTTGCTCTTAGGAAGTTCATTATGGCTTTTTTTGGCTAGTGGACTCAAAAGGTCTTGTAAGCAACACCTGATCGGGGCTTTGATCTTCATGCCTCCACCGTGATCAGCATCCTGGTGCTGCCATGTTCTCCTCTGCTTTCCATCTTTCTCTACCCTCTCCTTACACTCTCATGCCTTCGTGCCAGGATGTTTTTGCCGCAGACGCACCATTTATGCTCCAGTTCCGGACGCGTCGGGCTGAATGCGAAACACGGCACCACAAGAAGCTGCCGATGACCCACGACTACGCCGCACATGGCTCCCTGCGGGAGTTTTTGGGGCAGTCAGTGGGTAGCTCGTCTGCTTACCCCTACCCTGCCACACCACGCCACGCCACGCCCCGCCCCGCCCCGCGCGGGGAAACGTTGGAGGCACGTGGCAGAAGTAGGAGGGGATGGCGACCGTGGGCGTGGAAGGATGGAGGGAGAGGAGGCGGTCGCGGAGCGACGGTGGGCGGTCGTGGGGCGGTGGCAGGCGGGTAGCGAGCCGTGCGTCCGCAGATCGTTCACGACTGGCGGTAGTGGCGACGGCATCGCGGGGCTTGGAGGCATTTCCCCCCCTCCCCTGCAGGCAGGGCCTGTCAGCGGCGGGCGACCCCTCCTCTACCA
>VZTM01007497.1:91227-136526 GCA_013400555.1 Jacana jacana
TCGCAGCCTGGAGGAGAAGTTCCTGGAGGAGAACATTCTCCTCCTGCGGAAGCAGCTGGTAAGCGGGTGGTGGCTGGGGGTGGGTCGCCGGGGACGCGGGCGTGGGTCGCCGGGGGGATGCACGCCTGTTCGCGGTCTCCGCGGGGCGGTATGAGCCGCGAGTGGCTCCCCGTATAGGGGCGAGACGCTATCCCCCAAGGGCTATACGTCTACACCACTGTCACGCTAGTACCACGTCCCAGCCGCTCACCCGGGCATGCAGGTGAGGCAGATGGTGGCGAGCAGCGTCTGCCGGGGGACGGATGGGCCTCCGTGGGCTGGGGTGAAGCCGTGACAAATTGGTGGCGGCCGGGTTTTGCCGGCGTTTTGCTTGTGGCTGCACTGTTCCCCGTCGGTTTCCTGAGCGAGGTCGGCGGTCGGACTTCCATTCAAGGCAAGAGAGGCGCTGCCGTTGCCTTGGATGGAAGTTAGGAGCGAGCTCCTCGGCCGCAACCCTGAGATGGGGTAACGAGCGCTCCAGCACGGGCAGGATCAGGCCCTGTAAAAATAAGAGATGCTATTGTTGAAGGACGTGCTTTGTAGCTGATGTGGGAAGAGACGGAAGGCGGCATGAAGCGGCGGATAATTTTTCAATGAAAATAGCATACAGCTGTGCCTGGTGGTCTTTGTGCATGGCTCAGCATTTGCTTTCACCCAAGGAGAAGTTGGACTGCGTGATTTATTTGCCTGATTTTTTTTTTCCCCAAACCCTTCTTCCCTCCCAGCCCCAACCCCTTTTTTTTTTTTTTTCTGTTTTTGGGGTTTTTTTTGTTTGTTTGGTTGGGTTTTTTTGTTAGCCTTTTGGTGCAGTTAGTTTCTGATTATTTCAATCTTTAAACGATAGAATTTATTTCACTGCTGAGAAGGGGGCTGGCTGCTGAAGAGATGTAGTGAAGGATCAGGGAATCATTACTCAAAAAAAACCCTGGGGATCTGTGGTAGCACTTCAAATTGTGCACTTGATTTTGCAGATTGGAACCAGACGCTGAGCTTGCTGGGGGGAGTGGGGACGCTGGTGGCAGTGGGTGTTGCAGTGAATTACTGCTTGAAACCATCACCTCTGCCAGCCCGGCTTCCAGCCAGATCCTACCTGCTATCAGAAATGTGGGAGAAGGCTTGGGATTGCCTCTTTGGTTGTCCAAGGATGGTGTTAGATGCCAGCACCTCTTCAAACAGCCTCACAATACTATTAGCATTTGCTTTCCCTTTGCCTGAGGACTGGCCTTCCTCAGGGGAAAGGTTGTCCTTGACTTAATGGATTTAGAACTAGTCCAGTTATGAATATCAAAACTCTTTGTGATGAGCATATGAGAGCACTGCTGAGCACCAATCAAATGATGTGCTTAAATCAAAATAAAAGAGATAAACCTTCCTCCTGCCTGCACCACTTTCTCCCAAGCCAGAACAATTAAAGGGTACTCAGGTGATGGATAAGCAACGTTATAATACATGCAGGGAAAGTGATTGCACTGACCATGGGTTAATGAGTCCCTTACAAAATAATTTCTTATTGCTTATTTTATGCTATCAAATTGCCTTCATAAATAACCCTAAAATTCATTTCATGGCAATTTTACACAATTACAGTGGGAGAAGAGGAAGAATTACTCTTCCTTCCTGCTGCAGGCAATATAATAAAAGGGCCGTGATCCCAGCCCTGGGAATCTTGCTGTGTATGTGGTAGGCTATAAGCTCAAAATGTGTAGCAGAACAAGTTCTCACACTTACTGGCGAGCTGTTTCATCCCATTGCATGAACAGATGTGATCTTTGACTAACATCACTGTGGTAGTGAATGTCCTCTACTACACTGGCAAAGCTGTCCTTTCACTTGAAGTAGCCTGTTTCATGTGCATTGGTCTGGTTTGACCATATCATACAATACATCTTTGTTGTCACAGCTGGGGTTCTGCAAAGGAGTGCTTTGCCAACATAGTGTGTGTTGGTCTTCCTAAATTGTGGAGCATGCTCCTTATGTAGAACTGGTTGGAAAAGACTGGAATGAAGGGCCTGCATAATTATTCAGTTAAGTATTTATCCAGAACATCTAGAATTTCAGGGCTTTGTTCTGTTTAGTTTTGCTCTTTAATAAGAGAATATAATCAAGATATTTCCATGATGCCTAGATGGAGAAGGCTGATTGTCTTCCGAGCCTCTTCAAGGTCTGCCCTACTGACGGACCTGGTGTTTGGCATCTTGTTTTCCAGAACTGCTTGCGGAGGAGGGATGCCGGCCTACTGAATCAGTTACAAGAGCTAGATAAGCAAATAAGTGATCTCCGCCTGGATGTGGAAAAAACGACAGATGAGCACCTTGAGACAGACAGTCGTCCAAGTTCAGGTAAGGCTGGTATTCAGCAAAATGGAGCCTCCCATGGTACATGGAGTTAAACTGGCTGTAGATTTCAGTGCTACAACAGTAAATGTCTATAGCAGGTTCACATTCTGATAATTAAACCTACTATACCTTCACTGGAAAGGCTGCTGTTTGTAGAAAACATATTCAGAAGAGCATTTCAAGATTAGTTAGATTTCTAGTGTTTGGGGCATTATTTTTTTTTCCACCCACAAAGTAATTCAAAGAGTTCTAATTCTCCTGCATATTAGGAGGCTGTAGGAAAAAAAAAGTGAAAGGAAGCGCTGCCAAGCAGGAGGAAGATGTCAAGAGTGACCTTGTAGCCAGAAGGGAACATGGAATCAAACCATTTAATCCCCCACATGTTTAATTTCATCCCATTCTAGTTGTGTTGAAGCCAGTAAGTGGTATTTAACTATGGGAAACCTTTCTTAGAGGCATCTAGACGTGTTCTGAAAACAGTAAAAAGTGGAGAATCCTCCAGCTTGCAATTGTAAAAAACCACTGCTAATTTCTAACCTGAATTTGACTTGGTCCATCACTGATATTTTTTAATGTGATTTTCTCCCATAGACTGACGTCTTTTCTTGTACCCAGCTTTTTCTCTTCTTGGAGGTACTATACAGAATAATCCTGACTTTTTAAATGAACTTAACAAGTCAAATTCTCTAAGTAATCTGTTTTAAGGCATTTTTCCAAGTTCTTAAATGCTTTATGGCCCCTTTCCAATTTTTTTTACGGAATTTTAAGCGTGCTGGAGTCGAGGACTGGGCATACCATTCCAACATCTTTCTTGCCAGTGCTGTATAGGCAGCTAGAGTCATTGGTCTCTTTGTACATCCAACAATCTTGTTAGCTTTTTTTGCCGTATCATTAAACTTGATTGAGCTGATTTTCCATGCTGATTAAATCCTTTGTAGTATTATTGTTTTCCAGGGTGCATCCCTATTCTGCAGAGATGCCCTGCATTCTTTTTGTCTTGGAATATTACTTGGATATTACTAAATTGTGCGCTGTTTTTTGGGTGATTGAATTAAATCCCATAACTAATTGCAATAGAGTAAGCCAATGTAAATATGAGGTTGACTGCCTTTCTATGGACACAGGTGGTAGACATAACGAATACAGGTGTAGACATAACTAATATAAATCCGATCTCTTATAGGGTTTTATGAGCTGAGTGATGGAGCTTCTGGATCACTCTCCAATTCATCTAACTCTGTCTTCAGTGAGTGTTTATCCAGTTGCCATTCTAGCACTTGCTTTTGCAGCCCTTTGGAAGCAACACTGAATATCTCAGATGGACGCCCTAAATCTGCAGGTATAGTAAAAGCAGGTCAAATACGTCATACTCCATGAGGTAGCTTTGGCTTTGGAAATAATGCCTCAGGAATATCTGGGTTGGATTAACCCTTCTTCCTTTCCTTTGGTGTATTGTGTACTGAAAAGATTCCAGTGCCTATCACATACATGTGTCATGAGGCAGGACTGTTTGTCTTCCATGACTCCAGCCTTTCATGTGAATATGTCACTCTAAACACATGAAAGTAACACGTGAAAATATGACAGCTGCTATACCCGGTAGAGGGCAGTGGTACCTATACACACAAACACATTAGTGTCTGCTAATTTATTACTGTTTCCTTTCCTCAGCATTTTTACTGATTAGCGGTAATGAAAGATACCTCAACAGCCATGTCGTCACTAAAGTGACAGAGCAAGAAACTAGCAACAAATTTTAGGAGGTCAAGATGCACCTGAGTCTGTAGCAGTCATTTTGTCAGTTCTGATTGTCCTCAGCCTCTGGGTGGCCATGCTGTGGTGTGTCATACTATATGCATTTATATAGTGTAAACAAGTAGACATGAGCAGCAAAGAAGTATTTTGTCTCTTTAGCAGAGAGCTGTTTAATTCCCTTTGACACTAGGCTGAAGATGCAAGCTTTAATGTGTGGGATGGTTAAACAGGAAGGTGGCCTCTGTCTGTTGTCCAGAAAGGACACTTCAGTAGGAATTTTGTGATCAAGTATTGTTGGTTGCAGCTATACTCATTCAGAAGCCTTAGTTCATTAAGGGATGTGGAGAAGGCTCCTAAGTATAGCATTTCCAATTCCCATTTTGCTCTTTATGATTAACTTACAGTGATTTTTGTTTGTGAATTGAAGACAAAATAATTCCAGTTCTGTTAACTCTAAAATGGGAAAATACAGCATAGGATACATTCATTCTGAGCTGCTGAGAAGTCCTCTAAGTTTTCCTTTGAGCAGCTTGAAGTAATGTAATGCTCCCTGATGTAATGTATATGTGATTTTCATCAACTGTAGGTAAAAAAACCACACACAACAACTTCCAGCAGATTGCATCGTTGTTTTCTTCTGTGTACATCAGAAAACCTAAAACTCTCATTACTGGGTTAGAGATCATTTGGGCAAACTTGACACTCGAAAATCAATGGGTCCTGATGAGTGTTGAGAGAGCTGGCAGATGTTGTTGCAAAGCTGCTCTCCATTATCTTTGAAAGGTTACGGAGAACAGGCAGGAAGGAAGGCAAGGAAAGGAAGGCAAGTATTACTGCAGCCTACAAAAAGGGCAAGAAGGAGGACACAGGAAACTACAGTCTAGTCAGCCTCACCTCCATCCCTGGAAAAGTGATGGAACAGCTTCCTGGATGTTATCTCTAAGCGTTTAGAAAAAAAAGGTCATTGGCAGTGGTCAGGATGGATTCACCAAGGGGAAATCATGCCTCACCAACCTGATAGCCCTATATGATGGAATGACTGGCTGGGTAGATGAGGGGAGAGCAGTGGACATTGTCTACCCCTACTTCAGCAAGGCTTTTGACAATGTCTCCCACGGCATCCTCAGAGGTAGACTTATAAAGTGTGGGTTAGATGAGTGGACAGTGAGACGGATTGAGAGCTGGCTGAGAGACAGAAGGCTGTGATCAGTGGCACAGAGTCTAGTTGGAGGCCTGTAACTAGTAGTGTTCCCATGGGGTCAGTACTGGGTCCAGTATTTAGTCAACATCCATGGCTTGAATGGTGGGACAGAGTGTACCCTCAGAAAGTTTGCTGGAGGTATAAAACTGGGAGGAGTGGCTGACACACCAGAAGGCTGTGCTGCAATTCAGAGAGGCCTGGAGAGTTGGCCAGAAAAGGGACCTGATGAAGTTCAAGTAAGTAAGGGTAAGTGTAGGTCCTGCACCTAGAGAGGAATAATGTCATGCAACAATACAGGTTAGGGGTTGACCTGCTGGAAAGCAGCTTTGCAGAGAAGGATCTGAAAGTCCTGATAGACAACAGTGCCCTTGTGGCCAAGAAGGCCAGTGGTTTCCTGGAGCACATTAATAAGAGGATGCTCGAGGGAGGTTATCTTCCCCCTCAACTCTGCCCTAGCGAGGCCCCATCTGGAGTACTGTGTCCAGTTCTGGGCTCTCTGGTTCAAGAAAGACAAGGAACTACTGGAGAGAGTCCAGTGGAGGGCTACAAAGATGATCAAGGGAATAGGGCATCTCTTATAGGAAAGGCTGAGACATCTGGGTCTATTTAGCACAGAGAAGAGAAAACTGAGAGAAGAACTTGTCAATGCTTACCAATATCTAGTGAGCTGGTGTCAAGAGGATGGGGGTCAAACTCTTCTCAGTGGAGCCTGGTGACAGGACAAGGCACAATGAGCATAAAGTGGAACACAGGAAATTATCTGAACACGAGGAAAATTTTACTTACTTTTATGGTAACAGAGCATTGGAACAGGCTTCCCAGAGAAAATGGATAAACTCAAAACCTGCAAACTCAAAAACCTGTTCCTGTCCAGTCTGTTCTAGGTGAACCTGCTTTGGCAGGGGGGGTTGGACTAGATGATCTCCAGAGGTCCCTTCTCACCCCTACAATTCTGTCTGTGATTCTTCATACTGTCTCACTTCTAGAGATGAAATTTCACAAACTGGCATGTTTCAAATAAGTGTTTCTGTCAATGTTTCCTGACTCTGACACAGAATTCAGGAAATGTGGGAAAACTTGGGTGATTTGGAGGAAGCTCATGCGTCTAATTTCCTTGGTTTTCCTCTCTTACACAGGAACATCATCTCTATTAGATAATTTCATCAATGTCTGTGAGACCTTTTTTGAAATAAGCCTTAGATAAGTGGTGAGCACTGAGTATTCAAATTTGAGTACCCTGGCTGAAGTTTCTAGCCCAAGGGTAGAAATCAGGACTGACAGTGATTTAAAAGGCTCATTTAGATTGTACCCCAACCCAAGAAGACAGGGGCAACACAAACTTAAGAAATGAATATAATCTTAGGTGCTTGGACTGAAGCCCTGCTCCTAAAGTCGCTTACTTCCCACATAAGTGCCTTAGCCATTAAACCTGACTCATGTATGCACTGGATTTCTCTTACAGAGCTCTCTTTGCAAAGCCAGTGCTAGGATGTCAGCTGGATTGGCCCACACTTCTTGCACTTGTGTGGAAAGATGAGCTTGTTTCCCATTCTTTAACCCTTTATTGCCCCAAAGGATCATCTGTTATTAGCATTGTTATAAAATAATTATGATGTTAATGATAATAACAACAACAACAAAATTAAAGATGGAATTCTTTGACCTGTGATATGTTTGAAAAAATCTGGAAGTGAAATTTGTCAGAATTTCTCAAAAGAATTAATTGGAGTCTTGTCTATATTTTTTTTATGCTTCCCATTGAATTTAGTGAAGTAAAATATAAAACAAATATGTGCGAAAGCCTGAAGTGAATTTTAGAGGTGTCCGTGTGGCATATAAACAGAAGGGACCCTTACAGACTTGGCTTGGAAGTAAAATAGGAAGCTGTTAGAAACCTAGGCATGAGTTTGAAACCAAAGTTCTCATTAGGGCTGTGATTTTTATGTTTTTTAACCATGTATCCATATGGGGACTAATCCTACATAAATGCAGTTATAAAGAGACCCACAGAAGAATAGTGCAGCTTTTACATTGCTTAAATAGCATGCTTGGTTGCAAGGTTTCTACTATCTGAACAGCACTGCTGTTGTATAAGCATTGCATTGTATGGGTAGGTGGGATTGGAGTCCTTGATGGAATGTGAAAAACGTAACAGAACTGTCCCTGCCAGGCTCTCTAAACTCTTGTAAAATGCCTTTCAGATCTCATAGGCTGGATGGACTATAATAATGAAGGCCAGTATGAGGACCAGACCCCTGGCTCTGTCTGTTGCTCTTTGTCCACACCGCACTCAAATTCCCTCGATGTCGTTGCAGATGTACATCCAAAGTACCAGTGTGATCTGGTGTCGAAAAATGGGAATGATGTCTACCGGTACCCCAGCCCACTCCATGCAGTAGCTGTGCAGAGTCCCATGTTTCTTCTCCCCGTGACTGAAAACCCCCAGCGAGAAGAGGAACAGCATGGTTGTGATATTAGTGATGTTTGTGCTGGATCTGAAACAGACTTGAGAAAACCCACCAGTGCCTTTCTTCAGCAAGGCTCCTGGCAAGCACCGTGCCCTTCCACCAGCAAGAGAATAGATGGTTACATCTTAAGCCTGGTTCAGAAAAAGATGCATGCGGTAAGGACTAACAAACCCAGGACAAGTCTCAACACTGATCCCGCCAAAGGGATCTTGAGGCATGGAAGCATGTGTGTCAGGCAGCCTGCAGGGGTGGTGGCTCATGGTAACGTCATGAACCTGAAGAGCTCCAAGCAAGCGTGCTTGCCTTCTGGTGGATCCACCACTCTGGACTACACAGCACCCTCCCCGTTAAAGCAGAGCCTAAGGGAACCAACTGGTGAGCAGCTGGAGAATAGGACTGCACCCTTGCCAGCAGCTTTCCCACCTGGCGCAACAGGCGAACTTCAGAGCAAGCACCTGCTGCGGGGTGTCAAACCAGCACCTCTGGAGCTCAACTGCAATGCAGTGGCCATAGTGGGGGATGTACCTAAGGAAAACGGACAGCTTTTTGCTGCATCTCCCAGAGAGAGCTTGGGGAAGCCTGTAGTGCTGCAGCCAGAGAACAGGGTCAGCCAGCCTCCCAAAAAAGTCCTGCTGAAGAGCAGCTTGCAGGCAGTTCACTCCTCATCAGCTGTGATCAAGGAAAGGCCTGTGCTGGATTTCAAAAGTGAGGGCTCTTCCTCCCAGAGCCTTGATGATGCGTTGCTGGTGAATGCCCAGTACATACCAGCCCAGCAGCAAAGTGTGAAGCTTCACAAAGGCACCCAAAATGTTAAGATTTTGAAAAGCTCTATGCTAAAACACAGGTCCCACCTTGCCCATGGGCTGGAAAATGGTTTGCAGACCTTGCGGGAGAAAACCAAGCCACCTGGAAAGAAGTGCCACTTTCCTGAGGAGCTGGATACAAACAAGAAACTGAAGAAACCCTCTTCACGGGGGAAGAGAGGCAGTGGTTTGCAGCTGGAATCAGGCCTCCAGAATCGGCAGGCTAGCCTGCACAAATCTGCTGTCCGATCCCATGGGCATGGCCGAGAGGTTGTGGTGGCCAAGCCTAAACACAAGCGGGCTGACTACCGCCGGTGGAAGTCATCAGCAGAGATTTCCTATGAGGAGGCCTTACGGAGGGTGAGGAGGAATCGTCGGGAAGGTGTGGCAGTCTACTCGCAAGTCCCCTTGCCCTATGTCAGCCCATATGCCTATGTGGGCAGTGACTCGGAGTACTCAGCAGAGTGCGAGTCCTTGTTCCACTCTACTGTGGTAGACACAAGCGAGGATGAGCAGAGCAACTACACGACGAACTGCTTTGGAGACAGCGAGTCGAGCCTGAGTGAGGTGGAGTTTGTAGGGGAGAGCACGACCACCAGTGACTCTGATGAGAGTGGGGGCCTTATTTGGTCTCAGTTTGTTCAGGCGCTTCCCATCCAAACAGTCACAGCACCAGAGCTGCATGAAAATGCAGCAAAGGCCTTTGTCAAAATCAAAGCCTCACATAATCTCAAGAAGAAAATCCTCCGCTTCCGGTCAGGCTCCCTGAAGCTTATGACAACTGTCTAGTGAGGTGACTTGGAACATATCTGCTTCTGCTTTCAGAAGCAAGGTGCTTTTGTGTACATATTTCTACAGATTTTTTTTTTTTAATGCATATATTTAAAACTCAAGGTAAATTATGTCACTTGTCTTCAGAACTTGGGTGGATACTAGTGCCTTTTATTTTGAAATAAAAGACCGTTACATAAAAAAACCAACAACATAACACTGCTATTTCAATGGTGAACAGCCTCTAGTGCATGGTATCAGAAGTTTTTGAAAAAAGGCTAATGTTTCTGGAAACAAATCTTGTGTATTTTTTCCAGTTCTGGGTCTTAACAAAGGATATTGGCAGCTTAAGGTTATGAGGTTTTAGGGGTTAAGGGGGAGGGAGTGTGGATGGTCTTCACGTTTTTGCTTGTCACCTTCTGCTGCTCCTGTTACTACATCTTGAACTTCTTCCTCCTAGTAGACTGGCCTGTTATGTTTCTCTTTTTTCCTTTCTTTGTTGATTCTGTTCTTGAAATTCACCACTTCCTCCCCTAGCTTTCACCCACCAGGAAAGGGCTACTTTTCAATCTGTCTTCAAGGTTAAGTGGCCTTCTCTGGAGTGCACTCTGTTCTGGTCTCCTGGGAGTCCCATTGCGGATAGCAGTGGTGTTCAGAGTAAGCTGTTGGAGCAGCTGACCAAGGCTTAATAACTTCAATATGTTGTGTAAAACTGCTCGTGAAAAAGAAAAAAAAAAAAAGCCAACACATATGCATGTCACGTGCATGAGTATCAGTAGTTTTAATATTCCTGTTGATGTCCAATCTACTGTACATCATCAATGGCAGATTTTATATATCATTGTGTAAATTAATATAACACATCATATTCTATAATAAACAGTCTGTTTTAATACTTCTTTAGAGTTTGTTACGTTGATGCAGTTCCATTTAATGGCACTGTAACCACTTAGAAGTCTTTTTGATGAGACCTATTACTGTTGCCTGCATTTAGTCATGCAGGAAATAGAGGAAGTTTGGAATGTTGCTGTGAATTTGACTTGTGCTTTGAGGGAACTGGATTGTTGTGTCTCCTCTTGTTCTTCCCATAACTTATATTTTTTTGTTTAAGGGCAAGATGGGATTTAGGAACTCCAGGTTGTTGCTTATGGGCAGCTCATGTTGTGAACCAGATGGAAATGTAATATTAATCCTCTTCGCTGTCGGGGTGCTTGCAGACTTTGCTTGGTACATGGAGGCAGATGGTAGGTTTCTGTAACCAAACAGATCTGTGTAACAAAACAAGTGTCCCTCTGAAACGTCCAGTAAATGAATTCCCCAAGAGCTGTGTGTTCTGGGAGCTGGGCTGGGTGGAGAAGAGCACAGACTTTCTATCCCTTGTGCCTTCTTTAAGGTATTATAACTGACTGTATCACAACCCCCATGACGTTATGGGAAGTGGTGATAATCTTGCCACCCACTGGTCTGTCTCAGTCTCTGGAGAGGTGGGCCTCTACCAGCAAAGGAGAAAGGAGCTGACTGTAGATAGCACTGCTTCACTTTGCAGCCCCAACTTTGAAGCTGCCTGATGAGAAGGCTGGAGGTTTATAGTGCATGCATGTCTGATGGAGTAGGCTCAGAAGATGGGCTAGTTCCTGCAGGTTCATCTGCTCTGGCATAAGTGATGCAGTAGACATACAACTGGTGTCGATGTTGTGACTGGGATGGATTTCAGGGATTATGTGTGCTTTCTGTCCATTACCATAGTATGATCTGCTGCACAGACACCTTCCTTCGTGGTTCCTCTGTGTTCTTCCTTCCTGTTACCCCTCTGAAAGGCAAAGCAGTTTTTTCACAGGTTTCCTTGCATTGCAAATGTGGAAAGGAGAGATCCACTCAGTATTAAATGTTTCTGGGAGGTGCTTCTGAGACAGTGATAACACTAAGTGGCAGATTTTATTTATAAAACTGTAGTTTAGTCAATCCCTACCTATAAAATGTCTCGTATTACTTTTTTTCAATAGATGATTGTTGGTTTCTATAAGGGTTCTCACGGTATGGTCACAAGGTTCTGGATTCGGTGACCCTGAAAGTCCTCCTACGATACAGGAAAAGCTGTATCTTACCTTATGTGGTCTCAATTCTTCCATTGCTTTGAACATGGAAGGGTAGATTCTATATACATATCTGTATAAATATTTTATATATTGATATAGATTAATTCATCCAGAAATTACTGGACAATGGCTGCTACTGCAGACAGGGGGGAGAAAAAATGTTTGCTATTAAACTTGGCATTACTGAGGCTAAGCAGTGGATTAATACATTCTCTTTAATAAGTGTTAGGTGTTATATCAAATAAAGGGAATGTCAAGAAGCTTGTTAAAATTAATAGTTTCTTTCCTAGAATGTCTCTTAATCACACCACATGATCTCTCTTTGAGAGAGAAAAACACATGCAAATCGCTGTAAATCTCCTCAAAGGTGTAGTAGTGAGTACCTTCAGATGTGCACTCTGTCTCTCTGACTGTAAAGGAGCTGCTGATGGTAAGACAAACCAACCAGTGGCTTTGGGCTGATGAGTTTTTAATTGTACTGCTATAGGAGATTGCCACATGCCATGTGAGGGAGGCTGGTTTCAAATGTGCTGCCGAATAGTTTCTTTTTAGATAATTGAGTAAAAAAAAAAAGAAGAAATAATAATCTAAATATCACTAAGGTTGTATCAGCTGCAACCAGTGTATTCTGCAGGACTCTTGCTGAAAAGCTTTATAGTAGATGGGGAAATGGGCTGATGCTGTCTCCATCTTAATTGCATCTGGGTCTTTCCAGTTGGGGGAGGGAATTTTCCTTTTCTTACATGATTTAGGTAAGCATCCAGAATTCTTTAAACAGGCCTATTTTTTATTTTCTACCACCCACCCCCCATTTGTTTTTTTTAATAAAAATTATTACAGTGCTGGAAAAGTACTTGATATGGTCCCAAGACAGAGCACACATTCTCTTCTGTAGTTCTGATTTAGGAAACACATCTAGGTTAGTAAGGTTTTGCAATGTTTGGTTGAAAAACATCTGCTGATTTTGAAGACCCGTTAAATATCTGGCACTTCTTTAAGCTACCTAGCTTTCTAGCTCCATACCCTTGAGTCCTTGTCCCAGTATTTTTCATAATGCTTGCATTTTAATTGTTTCCAGTGTTTATGGTAGTCTTCAGAAATTTGAAGTGGGAACAATAGTCTTCAGTGCACTGGGGCCTATTTCAAGTTGAGGGCAAGTTGTGGTGCGGAGGTTTCATATGAACCACCCCAATGTTCCATACATAACCGAGTGCAGGAAAGTACAGAAACATATGCTTAACAGGAAGAGCAAGAGATGACCCCTTTATCCAGATTATTTGTGATTCGGGTTAAATAGTGTTGCTGCACATCTCTAAAGTGCCTTCTCTCCCAGTGCAGGAATCAGCATCGCAGACAGGATGAGGTACTGTCATCTAAAAGGGAAGATAGTGTCAGGGGACTGTCAGCCTACCAGCAGGCTTTTTGGCTCTGTTTTCTGCTCCATACCTCAAGCCACCAGCTGTGGGTCAGCAGATCATGAAGCAAGTCGTGTCTGGTGTGTGGGTGTCAAAGAGAGGCTCTGGCATTGTGCCTAAACATCCCAAATGTGTATGGCCCCTGTTGTGGATATCATGTATGTTGTGAGAAATTCAGTGTGGTGCAAGGATTTGGACAGCTGGGTCTGAAGGAAGGTGGCAATGGAGAGCCCATAGATGGAGCGGTCTGATCCCACTTCATCTGTATTTTCAGGAAAAGCTGAAAGAGAAGGTGTTTCAGTCTAATGCTTAACTCAGTAAATTGGACTGGGCTAAGCAGCGTCATCTGAGGAAGTCTGCCTTATTTATTCCAGTACTCTAGATACTGGAAGAAACATAATGCCAGATACTGGAAGGCCACTATCAGCACTGCCCTATCAGCACTGCACTATCAGCACAGTAGAAACGGTGAGGTGCTTTAACCACCTGGCCAAGTCCTCAAAAGAACCTTACTGGGACAAGTGATAAGCCCCCTGGGGTCTGTTTTTGGCCTTCCATAGCACAACTCCTGCTTGCCAAAAGCCTGCAGGTCCCAGCTCTTTCCAGTTTTCCCTCTCCTGGGGCTTCAGAAGGAATATGTCCATCCATTACAACTTTCACAGAATCACAAAATACCAGGGATTGGAATGGACCTTGAAAGATCATCTAGTCCAATCTCCCTGCTGGAGCGGGAACACCTAGATCGGGTCACACAGGAACGTGTCCAGGCAGCCCGTTCCATTGTTACCCTCACTGTGAAGTCTTTCCTCGTATTTAAGTGGAACCTCCTATGTTCCAGCTTGCACCCATTACTCCTTGTCTTAACTTTTCTGGTTTTCTTCAGGCTTGTGATTAATCTTGGATAAGGACTGACAACAGATTCTGTACTACAGAGTACAACAGAGATTTGCCCTCTCTCCCAAATCTATCTGTTTGTTGGCTCAGAGAAAGTTCAGATGCTCATCAGGTGTCAGCCAATAAAGCCATCCCTGAGGGATCTGCATCCCTTTATGCCACAAAGGGCAGTAAAGACTTATTACCTGTGATTGCTACTCTGGCAGATGAATCACCATACTGCACCATACTGGCTTTCCTCAGCATGTGAAATTTTTCATAGGAAGGAACAAGGACATGAACATTTTGAGGAAGTAGAAACAGCTAAAGACATTTTTAATAACTAATCAGTATCTAGTATGCATCTTTGGAGGAGCTAGCAATAATACATACAGCTATGCTACTAGTACAAAAAAATGAACCATTCTCAACTCTGCAATGTCTTGTGCACAATCCAGAGGGATACAGATACTGTAGACCAATGGAGACCATTTATAAACCCCAGGTCTATCTTTGAAACTTGCTTTTCTCCTGAATTTCTCTGAACTTCCAAGGAATTTTGTTGGGGCTCCTTTCATGGCATTATGTTTCTTTCTCTGACTAAACATTTTAGATAGAGCACTGTGGTGGGAAACAATTGCTCTCGGGTTTAAAGAAGTCCTGCAATACTGGAATGAGGGGAGACAAGTGGGAGATCCATTTAAAAAGGATAATAAAAGTGCTTTTTTACATGACAAGGAATTTGCTGCCCCAGGAAATATCAAGGCAGATATATCAGCAAGTTCAAAGGGGTTAGAGAAGGTAGGGAAGGATGTGTGCTCTATCAGACTGTATATGCTAGGTGGAGTGTGAGGGGAACGGACTGCAAATAGTGGCCAGGCTTGCCATAAAAAAGATGGTCTTTTCCTGCTACTGTTGAAGCACTGTTAGATGGAGGAGATTCACCATCATGCTAACCCAGCAGACCATATCTTGTATTCCTATGATCTTGGTGTAGCTGATGGGAGTTGTCTATGCAATTGAATTTCCTCAGTCTTTATTAGTCTTTTGTCCTCCCAGCTACTGCAGGAGATTAATTTTATATTGCTTTGCGAAGAAGTTTACTTGCACACTTGGCTGATACTGGCACGTATATTAGCTTATGGTGGGAGTCACTGCTGGGCAGCAATTTTACATCCTATAATTGCTTCCTAAACTGTAGAAAAAGTTGATGACCTGGAAACCAAATGAGCAATTCTAGAGGCAGAGTGCTAGGCATCTACTGCTCCCTGCCTTGGGACTTCTCTTTTTTTTGAAAGTTTTTCTCTCCCTCTGGCTCTCTACATTCCTGCTTTTGTCTGGAGCAACAGAGCAGTCTGGAATTGAATCCCCTGATTGTCTCCACTTACTATGTATTGTAGTTTGGATAGTACAGCAGTTTTGATGCATGCTACCTAGACATCTTTGGAATGTTAACCTAGATGGTCAACTCCAGGGGCACAGCAAATATACTTTTATGTGGAAAGGGACATGGATGTCTGAAACAGTGATTCCAGGCAAAAATGTTGACAAGTTTTGTCCGAATGACACTGGGGACTAGACTAAATCTAGGCTGAAGTGAACACTTGAGCTACGTATATTGTACTTAAGGGGAGCTCAGTTTGGATCTACATTTGTGCTGAATGACTTTTTAATGTAAACAGACTCTCTCAATTAATGCCCTTTGTTTCCATGCTGTATTCCTTCAAGATCAATAAAGTATATTAACATTATAACTTGATTTCATGGAGCCAAGTTCTGAAAATCTGGGGTTTTTTTTCTTTTCTTTTTAAAGGAGTTGGACTTGAAAGTCCTGGCAACTAAGATTTTCATGATAATACTGAAGGAAAATCTATATGATTTGGACTCTGATCTCGTAATGGCTTTGTAAATTAAGCGTTTTCTCACAAGAAAGTTTCAAGTTTTCTGTGGTCAAGGACAAGAAGCCGGAAAATTTGCAACTGGTTGAAAAAATGTTCCCTGTGTCTCCTTGCGTTATGTGAGCTGCATGTTTTCAGACATGAGATTTTCATAAGGAAGAGGGGAAGCATGAGGTACAGGGAGGAGAGGGATCTATTCAATGTTAATCTCTGAAGTACTAATGCAGTAAGTGTTTAAGCATGTGATTAAGCCTGTTTTTACTCAGCAAAGCATTTCAGCCCATGCTTTGGGTACTTTGTGGTTGGGATGAATTAGACATGCTCAGGAATGCTGATGGATCAAGGTTTCTAAGCTTGTCTTTGCAAGCATCCTATGTCTGTTTGTACAAGCTGTCCCAGTAAATTCTCTTGGCTAATGTTGGAAGAACTCCCTGCTCTCCCTTAAAAGCCAGACCCTGGATGGTGAAACTTAGTTCAATCTGAATTTGGGAGAAGCAGTATCTTGAGTTTGTGCTTTAAAAAGTAGTGAAAGACTTTTAAAGGAAGCAATGCATTTGTTATTTGTTGTATTTGAGGACACTAAGCTAAACCCATGTAGAGATTTATATATGAGTTAGTATGCTTGTGCACTCTATCAATAGCAGGACTTTGTGTAAACTCTGGAAATGGCACTCAGGAGATAGAATGACCCTTTCTACCTTTGCTGCCTTCCCTTGGATGTCCAGGTGGAGCTGGGAGAATGATGTAGGCAGGGAGGGCCAGGTGCAGACACCAAACCTGTAGGGCCTGGAGCACCAACCATTCATGTGCTTGGCTATTCTTACTTGATTCCTAGTTTCAAACAGTGGTACCAGCAAAACAGTGGGATCTCTGGGCTACCCAGAGATGCAGAACAGAGCTAGGAAGTTTATAGAGTGTGGCTGCCTGGCTTCAAGGAAAACTGCAGTCTGACTGAGCAAACAGCAGAGGCAATGGAAAAATGAAACGTTTGTCTTCTCTTCCCAGATACATTATTTACAGCGGGTTGGTTTCCTTTTGGAAGGGCGCACTGTAAAAGGAGACGTTCCCAGCATTTTTGTGGGTTAGACCTATATCACATCACAGTTTTCTTTCCTGGGCTCTTGACTGACATGATTTCCTGAAGTTGTTCTTCTCTCAGGAAGGTGAATTCAGGTAAGAGTAAGAGTTTGCTAAAAATACAGAGCCTTGGAAGGCAAAATCATGGTGATGGCCTTTTCTTTCTAGACATAAGGTCAGGACTGGGAAAGGAGTGGGAGAGGAAATCCATCAGATTTGACAAAAGAGCAGTCTGTAAGTCTGTAAATCTTGTTGGAGCAGCTTGTAAAGGACATAGCACCCAACCACAGGAGCAGTGCCTGACTACAACATGCAAGCAGCCATCTTACCTGGTGGCCAATGAGGCCCAGGGCAGTGTTGGCTATTGACCTGGATATCCCAATCTCTGCTATTGCTTAAGCCACCTTCATGCCTCTGGGACACAGCAGACAACATGTTCATCCTGGTAACTGTTTTCTTTACTGCATTTTTCTTCATGAAATAAATTGTGGCTTGCATTTAAAGCACAAATGCTGAATGAAACTGGCTTGTTTCTCCTGTCGAACAACTCATGATAGTGTTTTCGTTTATGTTCAGTTGCTTGGAAGGAAAAGAAACATCTTCTCATGTGCAACATACCCATTTTTTACAGGTGTCTTTTAAGTGGCTTGTATTGATCATCCAGTCAGCAACTAAGAGGTTTGGGTCTGACTCATCCCACCTGAAGCACATCAGAGCTTACGGTGAAGATACTCTGCAGGGAAAAGAAGCAGCACACTCAAGAAATGTTTACTTTTACTGCTAAATGACATACTCTCCTTTTCCCTCTCCTTTCTTTTGCCGTGGAGATAATGATCTTTGCTCTGGTCCTTGCTGCTTTCTTTTTCCTTTGTTGATCAACAGTAAGACTTGCTGCCCTTGAAGGATGGTCTTAGCCCCAAGAGAGACTTTTATTGCTGATTTATTGCCATTAACTTTTCATAGAATGGAAGAGACCTTAAAGATCATCGAGATCCAATCCCCCGCCACGGGGGTTTTGATTCAGAGCATGTATCTTCCCCTGGGCCTGTTGCAGATGCCCACTGTCACCCTGGGTATGTCACTTGGGTTCATGTACATGGTAATGTGGGCACTCAGAGTTCCTCCCTTCCCTTTTCTTTGCCACTAACGCAGGATTGTTTAATCCTCTTTCCTGTTGACTCTCATCTGAAGTTATCCAGCTGTAGGGATGTTCCTCACGACTTCAGAGCACAGCACTTATGTCTTTGGTCTAAGTAAAATTTGTGGATCCATTACAAAAATATGAAATGAGCAATGAATTTCGTATTCAAAAATAAAAGTGAGTGGAGAGCTGGGTTTTCTTTCTGTTGTGCTTTCCCCCTTTATTAACTTCTCAACACAATCATCATGATAGTGATGTATAGAAAACACAGCAATATAAATTAAAATAATAAATCACTATCGCTACTGTATAGCAGAGAGTCAATGCTTTTGCATGGGGCAAAGAAACAAAAGGCCCTGTGTCCTGCCAAAGGATCCTTATTGATATTAATCTAAAACCACAAATAATTTACTGATCTGCCATTAGGAAAGGTAGCAAAATGGACAAATGGGAGCTGTGAAACTGAGCAAAAAGTAGCTGGTCCTTGTGCTAGAAATTGGTTCCTCTGGCTGCTGGATCCACTTTTGTTCCTGTTGATTGATTCTTAGAACATTTTCTTGGTGGTCAGGGCTGCTTTCAGAAACTACTTACAGTTTAATGCAAATTTTGTGAGGAACCATCCTAATAAGCAGGTCTTGACAGAGGGTTTGTTGCCCAAACCCAATTACAGCCTTATAGGTGATGTCAGAGTCTCCCACAGATATTTCCCTGGAGGATTTACTGACAGGGTGCTCAGGAGCTCTCAGCTTTCACAGGACACCCATTTACATCCCAAGGAAGAGGCTCAGTGCTTGCTTGATGCATTGCAGGCATGTCTTTGGGAAAAACACAGGCTTTGGAAATGTGTTTCTCATAGCATAGAAAAACATAGACTCCCAGTGGAGCTTATTGGTGACTGAACAGAGTAAGCAAAGCTGTCTGTGCGCAGCAGCTGGTACTGCTATCTCTTGGTCTATGAGCAGTGAGAAATGTCTGGTGTCACATGAAGCTGAACAAGAAACCTCTTTTATACTTTAAGTATCCTTGGTATTGTTTCATCTCAATCTTTCAGAAATCTGTCCTCCTTCCCCCTTATTTTTCAGTAAATTTCATTAAGGTAGTGATTTTCCAAGTGAAACTTCCTTTTCCCCAATTTCCTTTCTTTACGAGTCTGACAAACTGGTCTGAGCCTTGGGGACTGCCCACGATGCTGCAGTCAGTCGCAATGTCATATGTATAGTCTTCAGGTAGATCAAGTATTTCCATTAGAATCTGATGGATAACTTACAGAGATTTTACCTAATTGTCCTGCCTTGGAGAGCTCGTCAGACTGTTATAGATTGCTTGTATCATCTGCCTTCCAGATCAGGCAATTTAGATTTGACCAATTTGTATATACCTGCAGTGTTTCTGATGGGCTGTACAGGATATACAGCTCTGTGCCCTTCAAGAGCAACTGAAACAGGACTGAGGTGCAGAGGCTGCTGTTCAGAGGGAAATGGGTACAGCTACCCCTGTGAGGGTGTCTGTTAGGAATGTTTTTTAAAATATGATTCTGTTTCAGGAAGAAGTTTTGATGAAATTAGAGTGAATTCCCTCTGAAGTGGGAGAAAAATGCAACCATGTAGAAATTCTGCAGAAGGAAATAGTGCACCAGGAAATTGTGCTGTGGGTTGTCTCAAGACTTGATCTTTGGAATGCCAAGCTCAGCTCAGTTTCCTGGGCTCTTCATCTGTGGATGCTCTTGTGTTTCCTCCCTGAGATGGTCTGGGACACTCCAAATCGAGAAGTGTGGGAGCAGTGAAGCCCCCTCTTGCAAAGCAGCCTATTTGGCAGCAGGCCGCCCCAGGACACTAGAAACCTGAACGGTACAGGAACCAGACGGGTGATCAGGCAGGGAACTCAGCAGATTTCTGATGTTTGGAGCTCTGAGAATTTCATGGGAACCTGAGCAAAATTGGCTCACCTCACTGAGATTTTGCTGAATTGGTGAATTCCTCTGAAATGCTGTTTCGCCTGCAACCAAAACCAGCAGGTGCTCTCTTTTGAAGACAGATACAACATACTCCCCTGCACTTTGTTGCATAGGTCTTTTGGGACGCTAAGAAGCACTCATATTTGCTATTGAGCCCTCTGCCTGTATTCACACTATTGAAGTAGTGTCACGGAGGGGAGATACATGAACTTGGCAGTGATGACTGATGGATGCTGGCAGGTTATTCTGATCCTTAGAAAATCATTGTTCTCTTCATTACACTACACTTCACCCACCTACTCTGTCTTGTCCTATAGACTATAAATTCTTTGTACTAAATGAAGTCCCAAATTTCTCTGTTTGTTTTCACAATCTCTAGCTGAATTTCCTAGGTGCTACCCTAATATACACAATAATAAGGAATGCTCTGTCCTGCTGCAAACTACTTCTGAGGATTTTTCCTCTAATTCTCTTCCTTGTTTATTGTTGTATCATTAAAAGACGTGAGGTGGTTAATTGAAGACTTACAGCTTTTGTTACTGATCTAAACCAGCATATGTGTATAGTTGCTTGCTGTAAACACTCAGGTGAATGCTTTAAAAGAAAAGGAGAAAACAAGAAGAGAATGCAGATGGCCACAAGCAGAAGGGTCCTTGGAAAAGTGTCACAGGAAAAGGTTAGTGATAGGGTTGAAACAATGCTAAGAAAAAGAACATAATACCTGGACAACTGGTGAAGAGCCTGGCTAGAAGAAGCCTATCTTCACCAGTTGTTCTTCTAGCTAGGCTAGAAGCCTAGCCTAGCTTTGCTCCCCAAAGAGGGATGCCATTGTAGCAGAGACTCATACATCAAAGCTCTCATAACAAAACACAGCAGAGATCATATCACCCAGCCTATAGCTCTGGTGGGAAATGGGTTGGTTGACAAGTCAGAGGCCTTTTCTGGACAGATGTCTGGGTAGGAGTCACTGGCTGCTTGCAAAATCGAAGAATGAGCCTTTAATCTGCCTGTGATACTGTTTGTTTTAGCAAGCATCTAGATGTTTATCTTGGTTGCATTAGTCATCAGAAGAATCCTCTCTCAACCTTTTTTCTTCCATTACTTTGCTGCAAACTTCTTCCTCTGCTTTTTGGGGCAGACGTAAACTAAATGCTGTAGGATTTCCTAGGCTTTTTGTAATTTTGACAGGGAAATACAACAGGGACAGGATTTATTGCTGTGACTTTGCTTGTGCTCTGATAGAATTTCAGAACCTTGCCTGGGCAGTGAGTGGTTTCAAAAGTCTTATCATGCTCTGAAACAAATAACTCTGCTTTGAAGCCCATAAGAATAATAACTACAAAGCTGCACTTCTACCAACCTGATGTTAAATGCTTTGCAGTGCTGACAGTAAACAGGATCAATCAGTTATCCTCCCAGGGACCTGGCAGTCCATGAATCAAGTTTGACTTTCAAGGTCATTTTTATCTGTCTTGGGGAATACAAGCCAACCAAATTGTGGTCCTGCATGTGGAGGCTGAAGACCATAAGGTGGGGTCTGGCAGGGTCTGTTATTTAGGTGGACCCAGTATAAATTTATCATTATGATGAGGTCCACAAAGTGATGAAGCCTGAGCATGCAGACTTTGGCCATCTCTGCTCTCCAACAAAGCCAGTATTGTTATAGTTCATCTGCTGGACAAGTCAAACAGCAGCTTGATGCTGCTTTTGCTTCTACACTTTTTTACCCATGGTGTGTTTGTCTTTTGACTATGCCATAAGAGAATGTAGCTCGGTGGGGAAACCAAACTCCCAGCAGTGCCTGAAGAATAGAAATGATTTAATAGTCTGAAATTTTGCTAATTCAGACAGTAACATGAGCTTAGGATGTTCAGCCGAGGCCTTGCTATAACTTTACACATCACCTGGTGAGATTTAGAGCCTTCCAGGTCATGGGCTGTGTATGCTATTAAAAAACTCCTTTCCCCAAGGAGTTCACAATGCAGAGACAAAATATTATTCTCCCAATTAGTTTATTGCAGTAGACTGGGGCACAGAAGTCTGATTACCTGGGGCATGCTAAGACCATTCATGTACCAATGAACTTGGAATGGCATTTTTCACAACATCTGCTTTCAATCAAGCTATCATCAATTCAGAGGCCAGACCCATTTTCTAAGACCATTAAAGCACACAGCACTGACTGGGGCTGCAGCTGTAATCCAAACATTGGTATCCAAAGTAAGAGTCCTGCTGCCTCTTGCTAGTGACTGTAGAGAATGAGAATCTGGTGGCTGTGGTCATCTGAATACCGCTTCTTTTCCCATTTGAGAAAGCCCAGGCTGGACCATCACCTGCAGTCATGCCATACACAGCTTGGTCATATGCATGTTGCCTGGACAGACCTTAGTGGGGACCCAGTCTCTGTGCATAAGGGAGGAATTTCACTGCCAAGCATTACAGAAATCTTTGCAAATTCTCTTTCCTGCATGAAGCAGGCTCTGTCCCCAGTCTGCCTCTGAATTTTGCTTATAGTATTCCAACCACCTTCTTGTGCAAGCGGCCTCTTATGACTGTGATTCTGCCAATGTGGGAACAGGCCAGAGAAGCATGGTTCATTTAAATGTGTACAATCACAGCTCATGCTTTTACAGCGTATATTCAGTGAAGCAATGCTTTTATCTGCAACACTTAGCCTTTATCTAACATCTTTTCAGTCTAAAGCTTTTTTGAAACGCAGATTAAGTAATGACGAGGTAGGATAATTGAGTGCATTTTTTCATAGTGACATAACGATACTTATCTATGGCTACTGAAAAGCAAGGATAACATACTATGTGAGTGCCATATTATCTTCCTTCTGAAACAGACCAAATTTGACATTATGCCTTAAGTAATTGAAATACAGCTCCTTGTATAGACCATAGTCTGTTTGTTTATAATATAGCCTAATACATCTTTCTAATGGACATTGCAATGTCTTAAGCACTGACATGATTGCTGACTCTGCAACCTGTGAGGCTGGTAGTGGTGATTGTGGAGATCGTATCATCTCACAACAATATCTGATGTGCCTCCTGCTACGTGAGAGCAAAACCCAGAGTTGAATTTTGGGACCAGTGTTTGTAATGTGTGTTAATTTTTGATGTGTCAGGTGAGATGCAGTTCTGAGCATGCTCTGCTGAACATCGTCATGCCTTTTGTAGGTAATTAGTTATAACACTGTTGTAAGCAATGCTTACAAACCCACTGGGTGATTTTATTTGCATTGGAGGCCTGGTGGAATAAAACAACAGACTGGCATTGGCAAAACAAGCTGAACTCCCTTTGAATCTTACCAAACGAGAAGGAAAACAAACTTACAACTCCCCTCCAAACTCTCAGACACACAGGTCTCTTCCACAGCAAAAGAGCCAGTGCATCTTCCAGAAAAACCTGGAGGATCAATGGGAAAACACTAAGATTTAAATTGACAATGTCTATAGTATTGTTTTAGTCCCTCTTGCTTTTGTTCAGACAGAACTTGATGGTGTGTCTCTGGATAATTTTCCACCTGCCTGTTTTGAATATCAGATGGAAGCATTAAGCTGGTGAACTGGAAGGGTGCCAAATTTTGTGGGAGCCTTTTCTTCTGAGTTCTACTTGTTTTGTAACTACTGAAACAGCATTATTCAAGCAGGGTCCTGGCTGGCACAGGCTAAATGCTGTACAACAAAAGATGACTCTTTATATGTCAACACAACTCCATAGTTGATGTCAAGGAACAAGCTACTAGGGCTTATTTAACTGTAATTCACAGGTTCTCAAAGGGCCAGAAGGGTACTGATGTTATATAAACTTGTAGAATGATGCTGGCCCATCAGCAAAGTCATTTCAGAAACTGAAAAAATTGTTCACACCCTTTTCTTGCTGGATTTCTGTGCAGTGTATCCTAGTGTGCATGTAAAAATATATTGCTGAACTGAAAGCTTCTTATTCTTTTAAGGCATTTTAAGCAACTCCCTGGAGTTAACTCCCCCATGTAATGTGGCACTTTGAAGTTACTGAATCTGTCAAGTGTTTAGCTGTATGTATACGTACTTGAATACTGATGTTAAGACTCCTGTTTGTCTCACCTGTTTGTCCCTTGTGCTATTTGATTGGTGTTAATCCTGAGGGAAGGAGGTAGTGGTACTAGCAACTGCCTTCCCTGGCAGAAAATGAGTATAATCAGGCCCAGCTTCACATATGGTTGGTACCTTGATAGGGCAGGAATTTGTTACCTTTAAGATTCTCTCTAAATGGGTGACAACTCCTCTTTGATAAACTGTGTCTGCCTTGCATGTGAGACCTCAGACACCAAATAAACAGTGCTGGCATCAGATAATTCTGTTTAGAATGCCATGGCCTTAGAAGTGCCCTATCTTTTGATATGCAGTGGTTTTTTCATTAGTTGTTTACATCTTCCTGCAGTGACTTCTTGTCACATCGTTGTTCATCAATGTCTATGAAAGATTAATCCACTGATCCTAAAAAGCATTTATAGGATTTGGTTTCTTTTTCCAGGGCTTTTGGAGAGTTACTTATCTATAATTCTCCCTCCTGCTTCTAAAAAGTCTGCTGGAGTGCTGATGGGCAAAACAGAGCTTGCAATCATTACAGATGTAGCATTTCTGGAAAAGGCTTCACTTGGTGATGTGCTCTGATGATGAATGTTGTGGTTGATGACGTAGTACTGAGAAATGACACAGACATTCTTTTGTTCCAACTATAATTCCTTAGGTCTGCTGGCCTCAAAGTGTGATGGAGATTTCTGCTCACTGCCTCTAAAACCTAGGGTGCATTGTAAAGATCACAACCATTTGTAATTTGAGGGAAGATGTTATTCGGGCTGGAAACCTCTAATGCTTATGGAGCTGTGAGCAAACCAGCATCGCAGCACTTCCCAGGTGGTAATATGTTTTATCTTCTTGCCAATACCCTCATGGGGTTCCTATCACTATTTTAAAGTTAGGAAACCCAGGTACAGGTGCTGAATGAGATGCCCAGTTGCACTGGGGGTTTCTGTGGCAGATCAAGGAAGGAAGCTCAACTTTCTCATGCCCCAGGCTAATTCCTTAACCCTGTGGATCCTCCTGTAGATGAGCAGAATGGCTTAGCAAAACACAATAGCATGTGGTAATAATGCTCAAATGCAGCATGGGGGAGGCCATCCTAGACTCAAAAAGTCTAAGTATTTGTATTTTGGTTCTTTTGGAGCAAGCAGTAGAGAGCTGAAGTTGATTCTGGAATGTCCAGAGTTCAGCTTCATTGAGCAAAGCTTATTAATGTGGACACAGCATGGTGTGCTGGCTATGTTGTGCCACTTCGGGGGCTGAAATGATCTTCGTTGCATATTGCTGGGCATGTGGATCTTGCTGCCCATGCAGAGCAACTGGGATGTCAGTATCTCTCCCTTGTGCCAAAGCTGCATCTCCTTGGCAGGCCAATGAATTCTCCAGTGTGGTTTGCTCTTGCAAAGGGTCCCAGGAAGATGTTTTGCAAAAGCTCACTTCCAGAATGGATCTGGCAGTTTCAGCCTTCAAGCTGTGAGTTGCCCATGAGTTTCTCTGAGCTCTTGCTCCTCCCTTACTATCCCCTCTTCCAACTCTTCATCCCTGCTTTTCCCATTCCACAGCTGCAGAATATCTTCATCCTAATGTAGTGGTTTAGAGTCACAAAATGTTGGTGTAGAATAAATAATAGTACAGGGAGAGAGTGAATATTTAGTGGATCCAGGTTATTACCTAATAACTGCCTGTTTCATTCACTGATAATTTTAAACTATTCAAAATTGCAGCACCTAATAAATGCTACACTATAGTGCCATGCCCATAACTTGGTTGCAATAATCCATCAGGGAATATGGTTCAAAGTATCAGTATTTCTCAGCAGATAGCTGGAAAAGTAGATCTCAGCATAAGTGTTGGGATAATGTGGTGTTTCTGGTGCTACTGAGTGTGTTAGATGATGTTTCTGGAATGGTGGGTGCTTTTTCTTTCTTACTCTGTGCTGTGTCAGTGTCCAAAGCCCCTTTTAGGAGGCCAGAATAATAATGTATAAACAGGCAGCCAGTTCCAGGCTGAAGCCTATAGCTTTAGTTAGAAGGGTAAGTGAGCTTGCAGGATGAGAGGTTGGTGAAGATGAGCACAGGAGGTAGCAATCTCCATTGGTTGCCTGCCTACTCCTCACTACTGTTCATAGTGGTTTGGTTGAACAGGTAAACGGGTGTGCTATAAGTCTGGGATGCTATCAGCTCCTCAACACCTTGGTTTCTGAGAGCTTGCTCTCCTATGCACACTCAGCAAGTCTTCAGCATGAGCAAAAAAAATCTTTTATTGTCACCGTAAGGCAGGCAATGCATCATGAAGTCCTCATCTAACAAGACTCTAGACGAGAGTCTCATTTGCATGCCTAACAAAGCCTTGGGTAATCACCAAGAGGACACTGGACTCAGGTAAAAAGACTTGAACAATAGCAATTGGAAAGACGCATCTGTGTAGAGTGACTCCTTTCTGCCACTCTAGAGTGATTCCAAATCTGCCTCAGATTTGAGTCTGTGCTCATCTTGCAAAGGGGTGTTGCAGCAGCTTCACAATGTGTCTGGAAATTCCAGATTTTTGTAGAAGGCTGTAGCAAAAAACCAATATCAAGAATGCAAGGTCTTCTCTGGGAAGCAGCAGATGGTTGGAATAACCATGTGCTGCTCACACAGGAGAGCTCAATCAAGGAAAATTCCAAGTCCAGATGTGGCTTGTCATGGCAACTTTGTTAGATTTCCTCTTGGCAGAGTCTGCCACATCATCACAGAGCTAAAGCAGGGAATGGTATAAATCTTGTTAGGGATGATAAAGCAGTCATAATGCTGGCTGCAAAATTATCCCCTTTCTAGAAGAAGAAAGTGATGTGGTTGTAATCCTGATAGGGTGGGAGACAAAGCTACTAGCTGTATGGTGAGCGGCAGCAGGGGACTTGAACAGGCTAGCTCTTGCATTGAGATGCAAATGAAAATAAGCAAAAAAGATGGATTAAGGTATATGAAGAATGCCTTTTCCTGAAGTTCCACAAAGCATATTTCCACCTGAAGCCCAATAATCCCTATTTCCTCTCAGTTCTTTTCCTAATCTCATGAGTCACAGGGATGGTTTTGCTTTTACCTACTGTTGTGTATCACTGGTTACTCATGACATTGTAAGGTGACTGCCCACATCTGGGTTCTGATCACGCTCTGACAGTGGTATGTCCAGGAAACTCTTTGGGTTTAATTTCCTGTGATTCCTCCTCACTTGGGAGTGTCACATCCTCCAGGCTGATCAGTGAACCCCAGTAACAAGGTCCGTAATTCACATAGACGTCTGAAATTCATGTTTCAGACCATCTACTTCCCCACCATATGCTTCTTATGCTTACCTTTCCTGATAAAGTAGATCCCAAATTTCTCTGTACACATTTGTTTCCTCTCTGACTATTAAACTCTGAGGAAAGTAATGGGAGAAATCTCATGGGTGGCTGAAAATATTGTATCACCCCAATTTTTAGTTTAGATTTATATCTCTGCAGAATAGCTAGCATTCCTTAGAAACAGCAATGTACCTTCTTCAGCATCCCATCCCTTTTAAAATAAAATGGAAAGACTGAAATGTTTTGGGCAACTCTTCATTTGTAAATACTATGGCTTGTGTTTTTTTTCTGCCGTCCACAAAAATATTAACATTTTCTGTAGCAGGACCTCCCTCTGCAAGTTTTCCAGACAATGTCATGTTGTGCTGGGAGCAAGTATTTCTGTGTCTTGCTGTTTGTGCTAAGCCATTCCTCTCCTTCCAGACTAAGAAGCTTTCCATATGGAGCAGAGAGATGATGGCTGTGCTGTTTCCCAGAAAAAAAATCAGTTATTTCATCACTTTGCGGAGAGATTTCAGAAGGATTTTTCTGACTTAAGCTGTGCCCTCCTGGGCCTAGGAATCCTCTATTTTCATTATGGGTATAAGTTTCCATTCCTAGGGAAAATTATTTGAAGCAGGCTTTGAATCCTCCTCCTTCTTGTACTGGCTTTCATAAATAGGGTAGAAACACAAATTCCTTAGCAGTTGCTGAAAGACAACCAAACAAATGTGCTTAAAAAGCCAAGCCTCTGCTATGGGTTTCAGTTGTGCTGTGTCTCCTGGTGGGCCCATTGTGTGAGACTGTGACTTTAGCCGAGACAGAATGTTGTTTCATTACAAGGTAGTTTGCCTGAGAGACCATTAAATCTGGCAATTTACCCTGATGATTGTGCTAGCCGAACTCTTGGTGCGAATGCACTTAGTGTCACTGCATCAAGTGAAAGGCAGCTGTACTGCGTAGCACAGGCACCTCTCCCTCTCACACATAAGCAGGAGAGGCTTTCATTTTTTCACATACAGTCTATATTTTATCTCTTCCTAAAACATGTAACTTAGAGGGAAGTTGCCATAGCCCTGGTAGTTCAGGACCATTGTAATTATTGCCATGCAATTGTGTAAATTTATGTTCTTTTAGTAATCAAAACTTAGACTGCTTTTAGCTATTGTTACCTGAGTATAGGTTCTTATTCAAATGGTAAGAATTTGGTTCTGGCTTGGTGCCTTCCTAAACTACTGCTGATCTGTGATTCTGTGATTCTGTGGATTTGCTGCATTGGCACCACAAGTGTATAATAAATGGCACTTTGTGGCAGGCTGGCAGCACTCTATTGTGCCAGGTGCTCTGTTTCTAACAAGAGTGGGGTTTTAAATTTTTTTAGAAGAATGACAAAATTTGCTCATAACCTGTAAGTTGATATTAATTCCATCGAATGCTCTTGAGCAAGTTATAGATGATTACTGTTATCTGACTCTAGTNACCCCAGCCAATTATATGTTGGGAAGGAAAGAACTGAAGATTCATGAGTTTAAGCTGAGGAACTCCCCCACCAGTTACATGGGGAGGCCTTAGGTGTCTACAAAAATTATGCTAGTATAAACAAGTCACATTTCCTAATCATCTATGGCTACCTGATTTTTCAACAGCCTTTGTTCTCAACTCTTTATTTTTATTTAAATAAATAAGTTCATGAAAGCATTTCTTACTGTAGGTGCTCCAAACTACAATTATTTCTTATAGAACTGAGTTCAATTGTCAATACCATTTATTACAGTATTAGTAAGGAACTGTGAATAAATCAAAAGGATTAACATTATTTCTCTGGTAGAATAGAGGAACAGACCATTATATTGCTCACTATATTGCATTGATGAACAATATTTTTCCAAACTTTCATTTATAGAAATGAAAATGGGTTTCCTTAAATTGGGTTCTTTTCTATGAGTTTGAAATGGTAACACAGTTTTTACCATTTAATCATTAAAAATAGCATTTGAATCACCCTTATATTTTTTATAGGTAAATACTACTTTATTTGAATGTATTTGGGATGCTGTGACAATGCATTTAACAGTTCTTGCATTACATGTTTCATTTATTAATTATTATCTCCAAAACAACCAGAGCAAAGTAACAGAATTTATATGAGTTTATTGCTGTTCTTGATCTGTGGTTTAGATATAAAGATAATCCTGTGTTAGCTCTGAGCAAAGGCCATTTGTGTGGACATTCACTGAACCTCAGCTGAGCTGTGCCACTTGCTACTCATTAGACAACAGCAACATCACTGCATATACAGGTCTACAATGCAGCTGATGGTGACTATGTTATACACTAACCCCCCTGGTTTAGCCCATCAAAGAGGTTAGGAGAAGACTTGATTGTGGTTTTCGAGTATCTGTGTACAGAAGCAATTTCTAATTGGAGGTGATGCTTCATTCTAGCAGAAAAGGTTACATGGGAAATGAATCAGCTTAATTAGGGCTGGAGTACTTTGAAAAAGAAAGGTAGCTAACCTTGGAACAGTAATTAAAAGAAAAGCTGGATTTTCCACCTTCTAAGTCTTTATGATGAGTCTGCACATCTTCCTGAGTATGGGACACAGCTCAGTGAGGACTTATGGCCCTGAGGCAGAAACTGTGTTATATGTGTGCAGAAGGTCAGTTGAGAGTTAAGGTCTTCCTGGGCCCCTAAAGTCTATGGATACCAGTGACAGAATTATTTCAGATTCACCGTAGCTGGGTTTGAACTTTGTGCATTGATTTCCAAGTATTGCATGTCTAATATACCCTATAACTGAAAAAGACAGATAATAGTGCTGCCCTGTGGATTATTTATAATGTGGCATAAGGTTATAACACGGCTTTGGGGGTAAACCATGATGGGACTCACAATATCCTGGTTCTGTCAAAAGCTTTCTATTTGATTTAGCTTAGGCTTTTCACCTTTCCATCAAGTGGGTATTTATCTACCCAGTATCATCCATGAAGCACTTATGCATCTTGTGATACATAACTAACTGGATATAGACCACAGCTCAAATAATTTCCAACTTTTGCATCTCCAGAGCTTCTGCATGACAGCAAAAGTTCCCAGAAATGTATTTTCAGTCCTTCTGATTTTGAGCAATACAGAAACTTTTTTATTGAATCTGGCTTTAATTTGCAGACTCATGGAATATCACAGAATTCAGTGATATTTCAGTCCCTAAAAGAGTGACATGAATGGCACAGAAAATGTAAATGTGCTTATTCCTTTAAACTGCCATTTAAAACCAACTTCTGAAGACCATGCCCCAGACCCACAGGATTAAAAAATAACTCTGTGTTAATGAGGGCAAATTGGCAATAGCAGTGCTATAGGTTAGATTTTCTGCATGAGTGTCTGTGTCTGTGTGTGTTTGCCCTCTCAACAATCAACCTCGGCTTTCTGTCATGGCAGCAGAGATGAGACACCCTCCGTCCTATGTTGTTTTTCTCTGTGTCTTGGAAACCCAAAGGAATCTGGAGATATCTTTGAGAGCTGCCTCAATAATAGCCTTGAAAACCTGCCCCCTAGCAACATCCTACAAGCAGAGGCTCTGCTGTACCAAAACCACATTGCATCCATGGAGAAAGCTTCTCTCTTGCCGAACATGTCTTGCTGTGCGGGCAAATATAAAAGATGCCCTCAAAAAATCAACCTTTCAGGTTCCTGTACATGGAGTGAGGCTGAAAATTAATTTTAGTTTTCAAGTGATTTTAATGTTGTCTCTTTGATTGACTTGCCAGTTTTAATACTGTAAACTTGGGGATTCTGTGTAATACTTTCAATGACATCCTTATCTGTAATGAAGAAGGAACATAATTTATGGAGATACTCTCATTTCAGCCTTTGAGTAATTACCTTCAACTAACTCTCTTAGGAACTGCATGTGTTCTAAAGAAAGCCATCAAGTTTTCTTTAGAAATGTTGGCTGCTGTACGCACTTCATTCTTTGGCTGTCTGAGGGGCTTTCACAATGGAAGAATTCAAAGCTTGGGAAATGGAGATCAGGGTAACCAAATTTAATGCCACGCACAGATGATGTACAGTACTGTAGCTGAAAGCATTGCAGGTTGATATAATTTATAGCCCTACAGCATTGGTGAGAGAGGATCTGGGGAGGGTGCAGTACCTTGAAAACCCAGGACACTGAAAGAGCAGGTACACCATAAGATGCAGATGTAAAATCAGATCTCTCCAGATAAATTGTTCTGACACCCATGCGAATTAGAAAGGACATCAGTTTCAGGTGTAATGTGGCCAGTGCTTTTGGATATGGGAACTTTAGACTGCAAACTGTGTGTCTGTGCAGCTGCCCAATTTGAGGCCAGACCTAGAGAAAGTGAAGTGGTAAGTGTGTGGGAGCAGAGTCACGGCAGCATGTGGTGATCAGGTGCTGTGGCAGAGTCTATCACACTGTTGTGTCACTCCTGGGTCTTACTCAGTCTTGGGAGTCTTTGTCACCATGTGGTTGGCAACTTGGCTAGCTGTGTCAGACTCTTTTAGGACTGGAAAAAAAGTACGACTTTGAAGAATGAAGGCTTCTGGAAGAAGCACACCTGGCTTCTTTGCTGTTTGCGTGCCAGGGAGCATTTCCCCTTGTCAGGTGCTCATGCTCAGATGGGAAAAGCTCACTATCAGAAACAAACCCAAAAGCCAGTGTCTCTTGCTTGTGTGATGCTGCATGTCAGCTTTGTCACTATGCAAAGGATGCATGGCCTGCCGGACTTCATTAGGCAACTATATCAAAATACAGCACAGGAGAGCTGTGAGGTTTAAACAGCCTGAGCAATGGTCCCTGTGCCTCAGCTTGCAAATGATGACTCCATAATTTCCCTATCAAGCGTCATTTTAAATCTGAGAAGAATGGAGGGTACTTATTTTTACCTTTAGTACACATTCAGCACTCTCTTAATTTCTGTGCTAGTGGAGACAGAATATCAGGCAAAGATGTTTGGGGCTTCTTGAAAGCAAAAAATCCTGCCTCTCTCCCCACACCTCTTATTACTACTTCATTATCTAGCAGCCACTCGTTTGACCAGACACTGAAGTAATTTTGAGGTGGGTGCTAGCAAACTATTTCCCAGTGATGCATTTAGATCTAAATGGCTAATTCTCAGTCCACAGTTTATCCCAAAGATTAAAAAAAATCAACCAAGCTAGAACTGAGCAAATCCAAACCTGGAATTCTAATAACTTTTTTCACTAAATGTGCATTAGTATCACACAAAAGAGAGCATGGGTTTCTTCCAACAGATACAACCAACACAGCTCAGTTGGGTGGGGAATTTTTCTGCTGCTGTGGAGGAGCACACACCTTGATAATAACTCCTGGCTGCTGCCATGATCCGAATATTAAGAACAAATTAAGGTGTAAGAACTCTGGAAGTTGTTACCTGTTCACAGTGAGGCAGCAGTTGCTTCTTTAACTCTTTCACACCAAAATATTGTCTGCCAGCAGTTGGGAGTTAAAAATAAAATTACCCTCCTACCTTAACTAGAAACAATTAGTATTTCAAGTCTCCTTTCTGCTATGGAAATTTTAATCTGCAATCAAATCTGTCATGGGCTGTGATAAGACTGACTGAAATCACCATGAACTCTAGCTTCTCAGGGTTGTTTACTCATGCAGGCAGTTCAAAGCAGCACGGATACAGCAAGTTGCATAAATTGAAAGCCAGCTCAATGTTTGTCATGGCCACAAAAATCCCAAGACTGGAGAAGCTGATGCCTCCATCAGTCTTGGGTACTGCCATGCACTGGGTCTTGGCTGTCCAGGCTGGGTAGTTTCTGGAATGGCCAACATTGCAACTGGGGTGCTCAGTGGTGTGGATCATGACAATAGTCACACCACTGATGAACTATAAAAGTTTGTGCTGTCATGGGGAATTTGGCAGCAATTGCCTCAATACCCCAGAGGGCAAGCTGTGCTGAAACTGAGTTAGAAGTGAGTAAACTCTGCCTTCATGTGCCCTCAACATCAGAAGTGCCAGCCATAATTGCAGGGGAACGTGGCTGGGATGAAAGAAGTGTCTCCTGGGCTGCAAACAGTACTGGTGGTAAATCTGTCTGAACATGGTACCTTCATAAATTGTCTTAGTGCTAAATGCAGCCTAGTCAAATCCACAGTCACCGTGGAAATAGGAGGAACTGAGAAAAATGGGCAACAGAGGATCAAGTATTGCTTTGGAAATATTTAAATTAACTAACATGGTTAAAAATAACCATTTAGAAAGACAGGGAATTTGAAAAAAGCATGGAGAAATTTTGGTGGAAGATCATATGAGGGATGAATTGCAGGAGACAGAAGCAAGACTGCTGGGTGGTGAGCTAGGCTGTATATGCAGATGCCTTGGGCTGAGGACAATATGAGCTGCAAGTCCACTGCTGAGCTCATCTGATCTCACCCAGCAAGTCCATGTTTTCTTCTTGGCACCTACCCATACCCATGGAGATGCGGTGATGAGTGGCAGGTATTCAGAGAATAGCACTGGAAATGTGCTGGAGCTGGAGAGACTGATTTATATGGTGATGCTGACAGCAAGGTATGTGCATAGGTTAGCTAAGCACTGGTCTTGAAATTGGGATGAAGAATTAGGCCAGAGCCTGCAGTCATTTGAAAGCCTGAAGTGCTGGTGAGGAGGAAGGGACATTTTAGGTGGTGAGAGAGTTAATGAAGAAAACAATGGTGGGGTTAAAAAAAAAAGAAGAAAAAAAGTACGATGAAGACATCTATTAAGACATTAAATAACTTTCAAAAGGGAATGACTGAAGTCCCATAGTGTGAAATCTGGTTACTATAGTACAAATGTACCGTCAGGAATTGACCCATGATGAGGATGGAAAGAAATGAAGACTTTTTCTCCTCTGCTGTGAAGAGGAGAAACTCTCCTACTCTGCTGTGTACCTTAACACCCTACCATCCTGCCCAGCAGTACCAGAGGATTACTTGTTCTTAGCAGCTCTCAGATAACGCTGAGTTAAAAAATTTCCTTCCACAAATACTGAGGTGACTTGGAAAGAGATTTCCTCTAGATTAGCATGATATTGGTAATGCTTCTGTTCTGTGTGTCCTTGCTAATCTGGAGCCCTCATGACTTTAGCCTCCCCAGGGACACAGCATCTAGATGAACTGAACTTTTCTCCAGAAGTCCTTTTGGAAACTTGACCGTTTTGCTCCATAATGGGCAAGAGTTGCTATGAATGCTACCAGCCACACAGTTAGCTCAGAACTTCTCCCAGCAATACAGATTTGCTGAGGCTACAGGAAATGAGCATCTGGATTGAGAAATGCATTATTAGTGTGTGGCTAGGCAGCAGCTTGGCAAATCTTACCACAATCTCTCTGACTCCCTGGGCTTTTCCTCTGTATTTTCTGTCCTTTCTTCTTCATTAATCTTTTATATATCTGTGTGATTTCCACCGTTTCCTACCAAAATGTCTCTCTAATAGCTTTGTTATGGGCAGCCAATATTGTCATTGGCCATTGCAGGGTTGTTAACATCTAAGAGTGATTGCAGCTGTTGACCATTGAACCACCACCGAGGTTGCAACAAATGCATGTTAGAGGGGAGTGGGAGCAAGTTAACAGCAATCACCATATGAAATGTGCCTCAGTGGGTCTCCCAGATCGCTGATAACATTGTGGGAAATTTGATAGCTTCTGGAGCTCAAAACCACTGCATAAGTTGCCAGCTTTGCTCTTTTGCAACTGATTTTTCTATCCAAGTTTGAAACAACAACAACAAAAATCTCAAAAAATGTTCCTGTTTAAAAAGATGCTTGTCAGTTGCTGCAGTCTTTGTGAGCCTGGGCGTGGCTTTTTTTTTGGGTATAACTCAGAAAGTTCCATTGTCTAGCAGCTAGCTGGGGCAATAAATTGTCATGGGTCATAGCTTTTTCCTCACATGTGCACAAACCTGGAAGATTTTGTAAATCTCCCTTTTGTAAAATGCAGTATCCCAAGTAATTAAGGAAGCAAGGAATCAAGAACATGAATTTAAGTACCTAAAAGCAACACAGCCATAGCTTGACCTGAAAGAAAACAGCTGACAAGAGAAACGATAAGGCAAAAATATGAGCAGCATCTCTGAGGCTGGGGGAGGGGAGAGGACTCAAGATGCTCCCAGAAGAGTGGGAGTATCTAAAGTATCAGTATTGTCAGTATAACACTATTTATCAGTATCTAAAGACTGACCTGAGGCCCTAACACCTTCAGATAGGACTTCATCAGCTCTGAGCTGGGTGAAACTCTTGGAGTTTCTCTAAAGGATAGGCAGACTAAACTGTGGGTTTTGCAGTGGATGGTATTTTCCCTTTCAGTTAGGACTCAAAAAAGTCTTGTATGTTGGTGATTGCAGGTTTATAGCTAAGGCTCAATGAGTCCTTGCTGATGTTAAAGGGAAAAGAGGGTATCAGTGTGTTATGCAGGGCTGATGGTTGAACTTCATGATCCCAAAGGTCATTCCAACCTGAATGATTCTATCATTCAAGCTAATTCTGGAGCAAGTGGTTTTCATTCAGTATGTGGTCAATCCGTTCTTATAACTATGTCTCTCTTTCTGACCTGCAAGGAAAATCTTTAAAAGAGCATTAAAAATGGAAAAATATTGCAAAATGCACCCTTGCAAATGTGTGCCAGTCTGGCAGTGGGAATGGGATGCTGGGAGTGTTAGCAGCAGACAAGTCACACTGCAAAATATTGCTGGGGTCTCAGTGCCCAAGTGCTCCTGCTCAGATCTGCCCTATTTTCTTCCTACCACCAGTTCACCAACAAATGAGCCATATCATCTGCTTCTTCCAGCACTGTCACTGGCTCTGCTTTGTGCATTGTGGCCAGCAATCGACTCTGTTTTTTCCAGAACAAACTGCCACTGTTTGTCTAGAAAAGAGCTGCATACGTAGAGAGCCCGCGTGAGAGACATAACCATCTCCAGATGTGTGCTGCAAGCAGGATGGGAATGAACTGTTCCCTGTGTCTGCCAGGAACAGGAAGTTGCCTGGGCTTAAACTGCAGTGAGGGTCATTGAAGTCCAGGAAAAGCTTTGAAGAATGAAAAGGAGAGATTCAAGGGAATCAGTTGCCCAGGAAGACTGGAATTTCAGTCAACTGATATTTTTAGCACTAGGTCGGGCAATAAACTGTGATTTGACCGTTCCTTGGGGATGAATTAGGAGACCACTCAAGGTCCGTTATGGTCCCATCTGCTGTACATTTATTTAGTTGTGTTTATGTAGCATTTAAAGGCTCTTTTTTTTTGTTTGTTTGTTTGGTTTTTTTTTTTTGTGGGTATCCATTTCTGTGTATAGACATATAAGCAAGGAGCAGGGGGTTCACAGTGTGACTGGACATATATCTGAGTATTTATCAGTAAGTTTACGCAGATTAGGAAGTTAGAAAGCTCTCATTTTAGAGAAGATAAGGGTTTAAAAGCATTTCCATGAAAAGCAGTGAGTGGGGAGAAGGACTGGTAGTAGTCCCACATGTCTCTCCCCTCTCCCATCCACATTTTCCCATGCCTTATCTCACTCTGGACCCAGGACTTGTGGGACCCCCCTGATGTAACTCACAAGGACGGGAGAATACCAACCCAATAAGGGTCTAGGCTCTTGTCCCAAGTTAATGATCTGAGGTGACTTGGAAAGAGTCTGGTGAGCATCAAACCTAGAGGAAGAAGGAGTGGTGTGACCAGCTGGAAACTGGTGGGGATGTGGGAGGCTCCCTAAGGCTTTCCTTGGCAAAACTCAGTAGCCAAAATGACTTGTCCAAGACCACAGAAACCTGTGATGTGGTAAAGCTTTTACCTATGTATTATCCTTTCTGAGCTGCATTTTAGGAGGAGCTAATGTCACAAAACAACATTGTCTGTCATCTTTGGCTATTTGTACAATAAAAGGCCTATTGCAGTCATGCTGAACAGTTATTGTATAGTTTGTGTGAACACCCAGGTGGGATGGTCTCCTCTGTCAGTCTGCACAGCTCATTCTAGTAGTGCCTGCTGTCAGCTCTGTGCAGAGGTGCAGGTAGCGATCTTGCAAAGCACTTTGGGATGGAAATAATGATCTATAATTGTTACACATCAGCCTTCTTAATCACAGAGAACAAAAAAAAAAAAGAAGATATAAGAAACAAATATTTTCTTATCTGATTCCTGATGATTGTTTTAGTATCTGTGCTATTTTTATAGCTGTAAGTACAGTCTACAAACAAGCAAGCAATGCTGCGATCCTCCAAGAAATTAATTATGAAAGTAGGAAGTCAAAAGTTGAGTGGGGACGGGACGTGGAAAGCCAAACTCTGCATGCTTTGCAGCCTCCAAATTTGATCTCCCTCTCTGAAGTCCTACTAAGTGCATGGAGACAGCTGGGTTGGAGCAAACAGCCTTGACAGAGAGATATCCTGTGCAGGATAAAGTTACTTGTGCGTCTTTGCCCCATCACTGTCTAAGATGTCACAGTTGGAGTCTACTATTGATTTCTAGGGCTTGGGATCCTTATGACAACCAACCTGTATATCCAAATTAACTCCTGACCTTTATGGAAGTGACAGTGCTAAGGGTTCAACTTTTCACCACTTTGCTGCAGTGAGTTCTCCAGGTTGGCCATCTGTATGCAGCTGCCCACCACTCCTATGAAATGTCAGAGGGAAATAACTCAGGGTTCCTTCTTGCTTCTTTGTGAGGGGGTGCTGCAATAAATGTGGGATACTGTGCTGTTTCACTCCTCAGAAAAAGGGAGAGAGCTGCCAGTTTGTTTTTTCACGCAGCATTGAGAATCATGTGTTTGAAAATCTTGCAGAAGATGGATTTTTTCTTTTTTTTCTTGATGTATGGCTGCTGACAGGTGTCCATCTGGTCCCCTGGGAGTCTGTCTTTCATGCCTCTTCTCTAGTGTGTGAGACAGGATAAGTCAGTGTTTGATGTGTTTGTTTGGCACCACAGAGCAACTCCGATGAGTGTCTGCACATGAATGGGATGACTGCACCTCTTCACAGAAGGTGGTCATCAACCAAGTCTCCTCATCCTTGCCAGTGTTGGAAATGTTGCTGTCTGCATTGCCTCTGCATGCAGGGAACGGTAAGAAAAATGATTCTGCTGCAACAGCAAGCACATGTTCATCATGCACATGTGGCCCTGTCTTTGCTGGGAATGGGATATCTGTGTGCTGCCAGCGGGGAAGAGGTTCAGTTTTGATAGTGTTTCTATTAAGTGAGGAAAATTTTGACCTCTGCCTGATCTTTACTTCTAACTGAATTCAGGAGATTATGACAAAGACTGTGTAGGTGTGTTCCCAGTATTTAGTTTTGTAAAGATGGAAATATCATCTTCCTTGACCTTCAGTGGTTTTAACAGTGGGAGCTGGAGCACTGTGTTCTTGGCGCAGGAGCCATGGTGGAGCCTGAAAGCACCCAGCTCCTGCACTCTGGTTTCCTTCTGCTGGCTCTGCAACCTCCTCACTGCGTTGCTGATGGCAGGGCAGGGTTTGCTGTAATTATGGTAGCATGGAAGCTGGGGCAGGAAGCAAATCTTGCTGCATCTTGCTCTCCTGCTGAAAGTGATTTATTGTCTTTTGGAGGTCATGAAGAAGCCAAAGGGTGTGTACGAACTTTCCCTCCCTCTTTCTCTCTGCTGACCCTGGCTTTTGAATGTATTAATATTTGTTTAGCTCCAGATTCATCCCACCATAAATTTGTCTGATGTGCCTGACTCTGGAGCATAGACATCCTTGGGCTCCCTCTGTTGTCACTGGAGCAAAGCACTTGCAGAAGACGACCCAGCTTTCAGGTGAATGTGTGGTTAATTTGCTTCTGTCTTATTCCACACCAGCAAAAGACATGTAGACAGCTGGGAAGGGTCTGGACCCACACATCCTGCATTGCTGAGAGCCTTGGCCAAGCCCTGCTGTGCCAACTACTGCACAAACATGGGCCAGGAAGGCGGCATGCTCAGGAGAGGGGGAGGTGCATCTACCCAGACAAGTGCAAAACCAGGAGCAACAGGTCAGACTAGGGTAGAAGCAGAAGAGATAGGGCAGGGCATACCTTCAGATGAAAGATGTGTGGTTTGTGTTTGAGTGATGTTCTGTGGAGAGGAGGATTTATTTCTTCATTTACTTGGTGCCTGAACAGCTTTATCTTGAAGCACTGAACAAGTGTCATTAATGTTTCCTTTGAGCAAACAAGGCCTATTGATAATACCTACCCTCTTTTAATTTTGAATGCTACTAATTAACACCGGTCATTCATTCAAACACTAAACTGGTTGTTCCTGCTAAATGCCAAGCAAATACTTTGTGGTCAGGAGCAAAATGGGGGCAGGCTTCTGTAGGGAAACTTCAAGGTTGCACAACACCCTACGCAAGGCAGTTGTGTTCAAGCAGGGGAATTTCCTCTCTGGTCTTTTAGGAGTGGCTGGAAGTGACATGTCCCATAGGAAGGGAGAGGGAGCTTTCAACAGACAGCCTGCAGAGGTAGTGCCAGGGTAAGGACCATCTAAACACTGGTTTTTAAGCTTCTGAAGTGCCTGGTTTTCAGTTCCCTTGGTAAGTGCTTGTGGTAGCTGCTGAAGAGCAATTTGCTCTGCTACCAGCACTGTCCCCATCATTGCTTGGAATGCTGACCACAGATGTGCTGCTTATTGTCAAGGGTGATGATTCTCCACGCACAGAGGAATGTAGGAAGGTTCATCTGCCCCCTTCCTCAAACTCATCCTATTCTCCAGATCCACATCTACCCACCAACCCCACTGAAAATCCTCAGGTGCCTGAGGTTGCCTTCACTCCAGATTTCAAAAATATAGGCAGAGGGTGGGGCTTAACTGGTGCCTGAGTGTCTCTGTGGCCAGAAGAGCTGGGCTAGGTTTTGCAGAGGAGGAGGAAGGGGAGATGGGGAGACTAGGGGCCAGGGTTTCCTGTCTCTGCCTAAGTCCTACTCTGGTATTTTATGTAGTGGTCAATGGCTTAAAGTCTGGATGGAGATTGGTGACAAGTCCTATCCCTCAGAGGTCTGTATTGGGACCTGTGGTGTTCATTATCTTCTTCAGTGACATAGACAAGTGGTTCTGAGTGCACCTTCAATTAGTTTGCCAAGGTCACTGAGGTTGACTTGCCTGAGGGATGGAGTGCCATCCAGAAGGACCTGCATAAGCTTAAGAAGTGTGTCTGTGTGAACCTTAGTTCAACAAGGCCAAATGCAGTGTCCTAGCATCAATAAAGTCTGGTGGATGAAGGGATTGAGAGCAACCCTGCTGAGAAGGACTTGGGGGTACTGGTTGATGAAAAGCTGAACATGAACCGATGATGTGCACTTGCAGCCCAGAAGGCTGCCCATATTTTGGGCTGTATTAAAAGAAGCATGGCCAGCAGGTTGAGGGAGGTGATTCTACCTCTACTCCACTCTGGTGAGACCCCACCTGGAGTACTGTGTCCAGCTTTGGAGTCCTCAACACAGGAAGGACATGGACCTGTTGCAACAGGTCCAGAGGAGGACCACAAGAATGATCAGGGGGCTGGAGCACCTCTCCTTTGAGGACAGGGGAGGGAGTTGGGGCTGTTCAGCCTGGAGAAGAGAAGGCTCTGGGGAGACCTTATAATGGGCTTTTAGTACTTAAAGGGGACTTACAAGAAAGATGGAGACAAACTTTATAGCAGGGCCTGTTGTGATAGAACAAGGGGTAATAAAAGAAGGTACATCTAGACTAGATAGAAGTAAGAAATCTTTTACAATAGGGGTGATGAAACACTGGAACAGACTACCCAGAGAGGTGGTGAATGTCCCAGCTTAGGAAACATTTAGGGTCAGTTTGGACAGGGCTCTGAGCAACTTGAGGTAGCTGAAGATGTCCCTGCTTATTGCAGGGGTGTTGGACTAGATGACCTTAAAAGATTCCTTCCAACCCAAACTCTTCTATGATTCTATGATGATTTGGGAGAGTGAGATCTCTTAATGTGAGAAGAGCTCACTAGTGTATCCGTAGTGGGGCTGTTGGTGTTGTGAAGGAGGAACTGGGCAATGGTTCACATTTACTGCATAGGCTCAGGGGAAAAAATAAGATTCTGGGCTCCAACTTGAAACTCCTCTTTTCATATGAGCAACCACTGTGTCGAGGTGGACTGTGGTAAGGGGAAAGAGCAGATATAATGACTTCCTGGTTTCCGTACACCAACTGCTCAGCACAGCTAAACAATCCCCACATGGGATTTTTTAGCACCCATGGAGCAATCTGTTCTGCACGACTCTGTGTCTGCTAGAAACTCAACCTGCATTCTGTCACCCCATTTCTGCCCATAAGTCCTGTAAGTCTGATTTTAAGCAATATAATTTAAGAAAGATTGTTTAAATGTTTCATTCCAGAGCCCACATCAGAGGGTGAATCATGTGCATTCCTTTATTTAATGTATGTTTGTGTAAAAGGAGCAACAAGCAACAAGGAACTTACTGTTGCAAAGAATTTGTGTTTACATAAATCTCCATACCACAGATTTTTTTTTTTCCATGCCATTATCTGTATGTAAAATCCTCATTGGGACCTATTTAAAAAACATGACCATTCAAATAGTTTACAAACTAGAACTGGGAAGAGGGAGGAAATACATGATTCCAGGGGGGTGCAGTGTTTAGGGAGGTGATCTTATGGCTCTGCAAGAGGTTTTCCGTGCTTTGGTTTTGTTTTTTAATGCAGAAAGGAGGGTGTATGTTAAATGGTCATGTAGGTACCCATACCTAAGGACATAAACAGCATGCTATCTCTAGTTATTGTGAGAATTAATCAATCTATTACGTATCAAGAAAATGCTGCTGGTGTCTGAAGCTCCATGCTCTCAAGGTTATTAATTTCCGCACCTGCAGGGGCTGAAGCCATATGCAAAGTTCTAGCTGCAAAGAGCACCAGAGTCTGGTGTCCGACCACAAAGGAACTTGTGCACAGTAGCAATGGCAGGAATCTAGAGCCCCCATGTGGTTGCACCCTTGCATTGCAGGAAAACTCCTCTGGGCAGCCCATTGCCTCCGGGTGGATCACTAGCCGCCACTTAACAACTTATCCTTCTCATGAACACAACAGCCTTGGGGCCTGCTTCCTTCATGGCTGAGGTCAACGGTGTGGCTACAACAGATGGTCCAGAAAATCCTCTCCACAACTTACTTGGGTGTTTTTGCAACAGAGAGCCCCTGCTCCTGCATTACTGACATAGGATGATGCCAGTTCCATGCCCCTTTTCTGGCAATCCCATGCCCTTGCTCAGAGGGTAATCCTATCCTACCACAAGGAGTAGTTCCCTTTCCAAGCCTTGTGCTTTGGCTTGCATGTCACAAAGTGCTGGTACAAAGTCTTTGCAGGATGCTGTGTGTGTGTGTTTTGATTATGGTGGTTATAGTTTATCATCATCTGCTTAACCTTACTTTAGGCTAGCATATTCTACTGCCCCAGGTTACTTTCTTCACTGGAGCTGCTGCAGGGAGTAACATGTTGTGCACGCAGACATCATTAAAGGCAAGCTTGTGTGTGTAGCAATATACAATAGCTGGGTTACACTAATAGGTTATGCCTAATATTAACATTACAGTGGTGCTTGAAGATCTGACTAGGATTGGCATGCTTAGTGCCATACCTGGGAAAGACCTAAGCAGTAGGTAATTTGTAATAGAGTTTTGTGAATGATTTGTGGCATGGGTGTCTGTGAGCTGATCACTGCCCTACAAAGGTTTGGCTTGAGATTTTTCTACCAAGAAGGAGTTTACTCAAATGTCAAGTGCTTGAGTTACCAGCAGGATGGAGTCTCTGTCTGCTCCCATTACAGAGGTTCTCACTGTCCTGGATGGGCTAGGAAGGAGGGAGAAAGCAGAGATGCAAAGGGGACCTGCTCTGTTGGCAAGAGATCATTTTGTTGGTGGGGCAGTGGGGTGACTTGTTGGGTACAACAGCTCAATCAGTGCGCCTCAGTCTTCAGTCTTCCTGGATTGCAGGTTTGAAAGGAAATCCATTAGAATAAGGCAGCAGGGAGCCCTCACAGTGGTGCAAAGGAAGTAGGGACAAGATCAGCAGTGAAAATTAAAAAGCTAAGCTAAATTATTCCTGTGGATGGTTTTGTGAGTCCTGTGGACTTGTTTGTGAGACATTCCTTTGAGAGACATGCATCAGCAGATGCTTTGCCCTGTGCTCTTGGGCCTCTCTGCTGGCTGCTTCCATCTCAACAATATCTCATGCAAGTTGTAGAGAAGATAATCTATTTATTTCATCTTATTTATTTATTCATCTTATATTTGTTTTGGAGACTCGGCTGCAGGAGCAGGGACACAGGGAGGGGAACCAGAATGAGGACATCACCATTAATGAGGAAGTGATCAGTGACCTGCTATGCCGCCTAGATGCACACAAGTTTATGGGACCGGATGGGTTACACCCAAGAGTACTGAAAGAGATGGCAGGCGTGCTGGCCAAGCCTCAAATTGTGGTAGGGAAAGCAGATATTCAGGGTGATTTTAATGGCTGGAGCAGCCGGGTTGTAAATAACCCATGTAGAACTGAGTCTAACTTTTTCCTGAACAGGATGCTCCTGCAGATGTGTCCATTAATCACAGTGATCAGCATTTCTGTACAAGCATTTTCAGATAAAATGAAACAATGGATCTTGCTCTCTCAAGGGGTCAAATCTGGAATTCAGTCTGGAGGCTTAACAGTCAATACTTCTCTAGAAACTGATGATACTGAAAGAGAAATTATGAAGTGGGAAATATCTCCTGGACTTTAAGTCTGAAGGCTGCAGCTGGGATTTCTTAGAAATATCTTTGCAGTTGCCATAGCATTTATTGTGCTTATAAAAGGTCTTCCAGGTGATGCTCTTTGGCGTTAGAAGTACTAAGGGAAGCAGGTTAACTGGATTTCTCTGAACCACAGGAGAACCCAGGCTGATCAGGAGTTGTGGTTTATTCACAAAGAGGTTATCAGCTGAGCATCTCAAAACTCACTTATACCATGAATACCCTTGTGCACTGATGCCCGAGCACTGAGTTCCAAATTTGCTGTTGGCAGCTAGACAGAGAAGGAAAAAATGCTACATAAGATTTTTTTTGCATGTCTCCATGAAAACTAACTCGGAGGGAGATGGTGGACACTCCCAAGGAGAATTGCATAGCANGCCTGGAGAACAAGGCTTATGAGGATCGATTGAGGGAGTTGGGGTTGTTTAGTCTGAGGAAGAGGAGGCTGAGGGGAGACCTCATCACTCTCTACAACTGCTTGAAAGGGCACTGTAGAGATATTGGTGCTGGTCTCTTCTCACAGGCAATGAGCGACAGGACAAGAGGGAATGGCTGCAAGCTGCAGCAGGGTAGGTTTAGGCTGGACATTAGGAAAAAATTTTTCACGGAGAGAGTGGTCAGTCAGTGGAATCAGCTGCCCAGGGAGGTGGTGGAGTCACCCTCCCTGACTGTGTTTAAGAGCAGATTAGATGTGGTGTTGAGGGATCTAGTGTAGGGGAGAACTTTGCAGAGTAGGGCTGATGGTTGGACTTGATGATCCCAGGGGTCTCTTCCAACCTAAATGATTCTATGATTCTTTCAACCAGGTTCCTTGTGTCTTCCAGACACCTCACTGGGAGTGTGGATTCAGCAAGACCAGGGCTCAGCCCAGCCTCCTCCAAAGCTAAGTCAACCCTCGGGTCACCTGCATCCATCTGAGAACACAGTTAACCTTGCAACAGCTTGAGAGCAATTGAGGGCAGGGAGGCATTTGTTAAAAAAACATAGCTCCCCTTCCTTGAAACAGGAGGGGAAGATAGTCTTGGAATATTGAAGAATATTATAGATTTTTTTATTTGCTTTGCAAAACAGAAAACAACCCTCTCCCACAGTGTTTCCACACCTATGCAGACATAAATATACACATTCCAAGGTTACTTCTGATGGATTTCTTTAGTTCTCAGCGTTTCTTGAATTAAAGCAGGAGTGCACCTAACAGTAGTTTTTATTGAGGCAAGGACTTTATTTTTCAATGAGCTATACTGAACTATAAAACACAGGGGCTTATGATTTCAGGGAATAATCCACTTGTTCAAATTGTGGTAGGGAAAGCAGAT